>OMNN01027264.1:15418-38830 GCA_900302755.1 Chromis chromis
ACACACACACACACACACACACACACACACACACACACACACACACACACACACACACACACACACACACACACACACACACACAAACACACACACACACCTTCATCAGGAGGATGACTTTAAACAGGATTTATGTTCTCTTCAAACTGCATGTTTCACCTGCGGTGTCTGACAGAGAGATAACGCAAGTCTTTGCTTCCTGCCGTGGTCAGACTCTATAACCAACAGTAAACTCCAAAACAGACACAAAGTGCAATAATATCCCTGTAAGAATGCTACTCTCTGTAATCTACATGTGCTATAATTATTTTTCTCATTATTTACAGTGTGCAATATCACTTCATGTCGCTACTCAACATGTAAAATACGTCTGTACTTTTTTATTAGTCTGGGCACATGACTCATATTGTTGGTTCTGTGCAGTTTGGTTTTTTTTTTTTTTTAACTGTTTTTGTACATATTTTATACTTAGTAGTTCTGTACATATTTTTCTTATGACACTTATTTTACTTACTTAGTATTTCATATGTTCTTTGATTGCACTATCCACTTTGCTACTGTAACAATGTAAATTTTCCCATTGTGGGACGAATAAAGGATTATCTTATCTTATCTTACGTCAGATGGCTGGATAAGGTTGAAAAACCCCTCCCCCCCGCACCTTTCCAATGTCACATAGTAAGTGTCTGTCCACCATTTGCCTCGAGGCCCTGTGGGGTTGCAGACAGACAGACAGACAGACAAACAGACAGACAGACAGAGGCATGTCCGGACGTCTGGATGTTGATGTGTGATTCACTCATAAAGCTGACAAGAGGAAAATACTGAGCTGGTTGTCCTCTGACCTCATGTAGAAGTTTATTTTTAGAGCTTAGTGTAGACTGAGATATATTGTAGAACAGCAGAAGAACAGATGAAAGAATTAGAGTTAAGTGTTAATGTGGACTATTTGATGGATTGACAGAAAAAAAAAAGAAAAGAACTGAAAACCAGGCTGCAATGTGGGTACGGTTGGGACACGGATAGGATGTGCAGGTTTCTTAGCTGTAACACATTTAATGTGTATTTCTTAAGGTAGCACTTCTATTTCAGCTGCATTTGGCTGTGAACACTGATATGTGTTATTTAGAGGCGTGAACTTTCATCATTTTCATACTTACAGTGGTCAGCCTTCACACAACTGCATCTGGAATGTCTCTATACACGAAACCTGTATACAGATTTAGATTTTATAGAATCTTTATACTGAAAAAGTAAAAGCATTTCATATTCCTTCAGATTTACCTTTGAAGAAACCTTCCCAGACTGGCAATCTTAGTTTTTTCTGACCTTAAAATCATGCATATTTTTGCTTTTTACAAGGTTGATAAAAATAAAATTTAAAAAAATGAATGAATAGGTTTTTAATGTGGGTTGTATATAATGGAAATGTAAGGATTGTTTTGTATGATTTGAGATTGTATTTGAGTATTAGGCCATTAAGTTACCATTAAAATATAAATCTATATCATTTAAACAGTTTTTGTAAAAGATCTGCCACTTATTAATAAATACATGCACATAAAGTAGAGGAGCTAAAGCTAAACGGGTGACAAGGTAATATTTCATTAACTGTTTGGTTGTCTTTGCCTCTAGATGGCCAAATACCTCACATTTTATGGAAAAAATATACTGCGCATAGATATATTTCAGACGTAACCAACAGACAAACACGCGGTCCCATCTGCATATCTAAACATGTGTTGTGTCAAAGGCTGCATTCACTCTCCTGCGCTGCATCACAACATGTTCTGACAGCTTACAGCTGTGTGTCAGGATTCCACATGTTTTGATTCCAAGAAAAAAAAAACACCATGTGGTTCTTGGAAGTGAAATTCATAGAAAGAATATACCTGCTTTAATCTGACGAGATACAGTTCTGGGAATGTGTGTAATTAGGGATGGGCAGCATCACTAAAACACAATTGTAAATGGAATTTTTCAAAACTGTTAGCAACATGTGTTTGATGTGTTCAGGTCAGTATGCATCAGTTATTTTCAGGTATCGTTTGTGCATTTGATGCAGTTTGAACTGAGGAAGCCGTTGCTATGGGTGCATCCTGCTCACAATCCTGAGTGTGTTTCTTTGGCACGTTGACACCTGGAGTTTGACCAGGTCAAAAAGTTAACAGAGAAGCTTGCTTTTTAACATAAACATTGTGTTCATCAAGTGTTCATGCCACTCTTTATTCACCCAGAAAGCAAAGTTTGCAGCCAGCATTTATGTGGCCTTTTGCCTGCATTTGGTGCAATGATGCTTTCACCAATTGACAGGCTTGCAGAATTTAGAAGTTTAGAAGAATTTGAAATGTAAAGCTTTTAAGACTTTCTCAGCTGAAAATCTGGTACTTTTACTTTGTTAACTTGTCCTTGTAGTGTTTTGCACATGCTGGAAGACATATAATGAGGAAAACCAGTCAAGACCATCGCTGAGCAATTCCACCTTGAGACTGCAGCGTAATGATGACTGTCTCAAAAAGACAGATTCAGACTTCCTGGGTTTCTTACATAACAAACCTAATTCTGGGCAATTCAATCGAAGACAACTTCACTTTTTCAATTTGCCTTCAATTGAATTGCCCAGAATGACTATGACCTGGATGAATGAGAACATTCACAGACATAACGAACCTAAGGAACAAATCCTGTCCAGTTGCAAGGTGGGGCTTTCTGTATCATTATTCCTCTTCAAAATCATTTTCCAGCTAACGTGTATGGCTGAATTATTCCTACTTGCCATTGTTTAGAGTAGAGTAGCGTAGAATAGTTGTACAGTGTTTGAGTTGTAGGTGAGCTGGTGTGCTCGAGGGATGTGTGGAGAGAGAGGCAGGGACTTTTTAGAAGCAACAGTGTAGACTTGCATCAAAGCTATTTTAAGGCAGGAAGGGATTAAGTTGACAGAAAAAAAACTTCTAAATATGTAATTCTGATCTATTTTGAGAGTTTTTAGAAATTTAGGAACCACACTTACAGCACACTTAATGAGAACTCAAGACACAAGTGGAGCAATGAGAAAATTAAAGTATTTGAAACATGATGAACTTAACTTCAATGTGTGCATGAGCTTAATAATCATGCTCTGAGAACTTTGGTCAAGCACTGGTTAACTTATTACTCTTAACAAACTTGACCATATTTTAAATCTGTATTAGTAGTAGTACCATCTGATTCAGTCAAAATATCATTTGAGTTCACCTTAAACATTACTAAATGATGCTGATCATGTGCGGCACTAATCCTACTGTGACTTTTTGAAAGTGCTCATTTTTCTTCTGTCACTTCTGATCTTGTCTGAGAGGAGTGCGTCCAGGTTGCCTTAGTGATGGATCAAGTCAACAAGATTGTAGAGGCGGTGAGAGACTTTATAGGCCGTAAAATCATATTTACCGACATTTCAGGGGGTTCTATTGAGCTGCTACTGCACAGACCAGGTTATAGATTTACCTGATCCCTGATACTGTAACCTCTGAGTGGTATTTTTTGAATAGGTGGGAGATCCCAGACAACAGGAAGCAGTGGTTTAGTACACCAAGGAGACGACAGTAGCCACCGGTTTATTGAATGTTACTCATTAGCCCAGTCTTAATCATTAGGCTGGGTTTTCTCTTGGCTGGGGGGAGCTGCATGTGTGTATATGAATCAACAGACTATGGAACAGTGGCAGCCCCGTGGGTAGATGTCCGCCCACCCGTGGTCGTCTAAGTGCTGCTATTTAGGGGTCTCCTGTCTGCTTTGGGAGGTTATTACCGTGGAAGTGGGGTCGAGCCGGAGCTGGGGGCGCGTTGTTAGATAATTGAGGTCCTTGTTGGAGTGGTCACATTTTACAGAGTGGGTTTTTTTCTCTCTCTAAATCTGGTAGAAAGGAGACTGTGATTGTAATTATTTGATAGTCCACTCATTTAGCTGAGTTACAGCCCTCAATGGAGTTGTATACCTCTGATTCACAGCTGCTCTGGAACACAGTGTCTCATTTGTTTTCACCGTCGTCTGGGGTCATGACATTATTAATGATGCTTGCAAGCCTTTAAGTGACACGGCCTGTATTATACATTCGCTGTGTTGAAAAGAAAAAGGTTCCTCTGTGTATAGAAATAGCACTAATAAATAAAAAAAATCACTCATTGCTTAATTCAGCACCCATTTCAGTTAGAAGTGAAGTCAATTAGCAAACAAAACAAAGTAATTTATAGTCATATAGTCATATAGTCATTTAGTCATATAGTCATTTTTGTCCCTATAACACCTTCAAATTAAAGCTACAAAACTAATGTCATTTGTCAGCAGTTTTTGGCAGTAACAGGAATGCTTGCTTCTTCGGTGACAAGTAGTTTTTCTGTCTTTGCAGGACTTGGATGGATGGTTGATATCAGTTTGGTATCTCTGCATTTAGTTGATTGATCCAGTATGTTAACTTAGCACAGGGGCTCCAGCCTCCAGCAAAATAGAAGAAAAGCTCAAGTCTCTAAAATGTTGTATTATTTATAGAGTGTATGTTTTCTTAAGTAACGTTAGTCGCTTGTAAGCCTACATCAGGAAACACTAACTTTTATTCATAGTTAGAGGGCGTGTGAATAAGTTCCACATGAGAATAAGATGTTTATTGAAACTCTTTTTCTCTTTTTCCACAATGTCCAAGAGCGTTCCACCAATTTATCATTGCACTTCTGTAAAATTGTTAAACTCAATGGACTTAAAAAAAATAATCTAAATCAATACAGCAGAATAAGAGATAGTGTCTTATTCATTCCATGCAATCCTGTCAAAACCTGGATGTCAACATTACCCACAATACCACTTCTTTTGTCTGAAATGTAGGCGTCTTAATGCTCAAGAGTATACTGTAACATTAGAGAGATTTCTTTCTCTATACCCTAAGTACAACTAACCTTTAAAGGGAATATGTGACGTATGGGTTTGGAAGGTTTGTAGTTGAGAGATTACTTTTGCTGCTGAGTAACTAGTAAAGTAGGGTAGTTAGCATTCTTATCAAAAGATAATGTGTGAATAGTAATACATTTTTCAAGTACTTGCCCAACACTGGTTGTCAGTCTTATTGGCGGCTCTTTCACTCACGCCAGGTCGCTCAGCCTATCAAAATAAAGTAGGCTACTGACGCTCCCTGGAGAGTCTCCTGTGGCTCCTGCTTGGGTATTTTAAGGCCCTAAAAGCACCGTTGAGCTCAGGTAAAAAAAAAAAAAAAAGGGCTGTTGAGATGGTTATTTTCAGCCACCAGGTGTTTATCAAGTGTAAATATACTTTGTGTGTGCCGCGTGATTCTGTGTGCACCCGATGTCTGCATTTGGGTTGTGTGTATTTGAATTGTGTGCTTTAGCTGCATACTTGCCTGTGTGCATTTAGGCTGCATCGTGGGCAGCTCGTGCACTTATTTTACTGGGCTTCTCAAAATAGCTCTGGCCCCAGTGTGATTGTGTGTTTATGTGTGACGGACACTTCTAAAAGCGGGGGAAAAGCTAGCCTGGCAGCTCGAGTTGTCTCTGAGCCAAACCTCCAGCTCAAAGTGTGGTTAGCCTGCACGACTATACTTAGTGTAGCACACCCTGCGTGCACTTCTGTGTGTGTGTGTGTGTGTGTGTGTGTGTGTGTGTGTGTGTGTGTGTGTGTGTGTGTGTGTGTGTGTGTGTGTGTGTGTGTGTGGGGTCTGCCAGATAGAGACAAGGGGATGCCTGTGTCCACCCCTACCTATTAATTCTCTTGGGGTGGGGGCTGTGGCTAACGGTTAAAGCTAACCACAGCTAAATTGAGCTGTTTGTAAACCCAGGCCTAGAACGTATTAGTGGAAGATATGTGTGTAAAACTGTCAGCTTAGTTCAAAACTGCGTTGAAGTTCTTCAGTCTGTGTGTGTGTGTGTGTGTGTGTGTGTGTGTGTGTGTGTGTGTGTGTGTGTGTGTGTGTGTGTGTGTGCGTGTATGTTGTGGGGACATATACCTGTTTACAGAGTCAAATTGTAGGGACTCACATATCTTTTGGAGGACAAAAACCAAGTCCCCATAACGTAAATCCTTCATTTTTTTAGTGTAAAAGATTTGGTTTCAGGTTAGGGTAAGTTTAGGTTAAGGTTAGGGTGAGGGTTAGGGTTGACTGTAAGTCAATGTGATGTCCTGTTAAGTGATGGAAACTTGAGTGTGTGTGTGTGTGTGTGTGTGCGTTTGTGTACGTGAGAGCTTGGGATTGGAATGTACTGTGTTTGTATTTGGGTCCATATTTACAACCCCTTGGGGGAAACTAGAGTGAATATAGGTCTAAGACAGAGTGAAAGAAATTTTAAAGTAAGCAAACAGCAGTATAAGATGAATGAGGAATAAAGATGTCATCAAATATATATGTATGTGCCGGCAAAAGCATTTAGTGACCTCCTGTCCCTTTGGTCAGTGTATATATTGCAAGATAAAAGCAAGACATTTAAGATAAGATCAGTAATACTCTGTTTACACATTAGGACTAAAACACTGGAGACACTCAGAAATATGCTGCCACTGCACTGCCACATTCAAAAGTCAAACAGCGGCATGGATTGAAGAAATGAGAAAACAGGTTCCAATTATGCTTATGTTGTCTGACATGCGGGTGTCACAACCTGGATTGAACTTGTTTTGCGGTGAACATGTGAAACCGAAGCACTACAGATAAAAGAAAAAGATCCCTGCAGTCATCAGCTATCCATTTCTGTGCCATTTAACTTCCACAAGCTATTAGAACTTCATAAGAAAAACATTGCATGGAAACACATCACTCAAGATTTGTTGGCTCCCTGCCCAAAAGAAGCTGCAAAAACACAGTGAGTTCCCAGCACATGAAGCTGACCATCTTTGTCTTTGAAGTGACAGTACATTTAATTGAGCTTTGACTCCAACCTCAAGTTAGCTGATGTTTGCCAAGACTTGTACCTTGAAGAGCAAAGAAGCTTGAGGTGTGAATCATCTATGAGACAAAGGTACTGAGAGGTTAGATATAAATGAAGACAGTGTGGATGCAGGGTTTAGCACTGTAGAGGTACAGCTGAGGATTTTGCAACCTTGTCTAGGTTTAAAGGTTTTGTCACCGGAATAAAAGCTCAGGTTTGGTTTCTTTTGGATTTATTTATAAAGCCCTGATTAACACAGTGAGGAACACGTATGCGTGTGAGTATGTTTGTGTGAGGAAGAATGTATGAGGACAATGACTGTTGCCTGCATGCCCTCACTACTGTACAAAATGTTCTGGGCCAGGAGAACTGGCACCAGACCAAGTCTCTGGACTTGAATAACCTCGCTCTCACTACTCAACTAACTCCCTCATTCAGGCTGTCTTACAATAACTCACAGCCCGAGCTTGGACCCCGTAGAGTTACACAAACACACACACTGTAATGCAAATTTAATCCTCTTTTTTTCTGTCATGTTCTTTTTAACAGTAAACACCTAACCAAACTATCACACAGTTTGTCAAAATATCTAGATATATTATTTGCTGTTGTCTTGTGAACAATTTTCACTCAGACTAGTGTGGTAACAGGGACATTAGAAAGGCAGCACAGAGCAATAATTTTACTTTTGTTTGACAGGTACCTCACAGCCTTTTCTTTGCAGTGGTTACAATTTCTTCCAGGACATTATGTCTTTAATGTTCCTCTTTTAGACCCTCCAGAAATACTTTCAGAACATTATGGCTCTGACTTTTGACCTATTTGTTATTAGTGCTACTGATGGAGGAAGCAAAGCTTATTGTATTGTTTCACTCATTGTCCTCCTCTAATTTTTCAGCCCAAACAATAGAGTCAAGATCCTTTCCCGTTCCAGCTAGACATGAAAATGAACAGCGCTGTTCAAGCACCGGCTTTCACTCTAGCCAATAATAACATTTGGCTTGCTTTGGGTAGCGCCTTTTCTTCCTATGTTCCTCATTTGGAGATTGGAATTTTGATTATTTTGTGGGTTACACATACACAAAGTTCTATTAACTCATTTTGAAAGGCAAAGGTAGAATACAACATACCAGTCATACAAGTTTAGGCTATGTTTTGTCTTAGATAATTTATTTTTATTGGCAAGTCGTTTTTCCAAATCCTATTAATCATCATTCTGATGGCTTTTTAAGAACATCATACACACTAGTCCTTTTAACTCTATTACCTCAAGAGCTCTAAATCAGAATTCAGGGCTGTCAAGTTAGTCAGAGAGAGAGAAATGTTGTCATCTGCCCAAGTCTGGGAGAGTCCACGAGGAACCTTTTGTGAATATCTATGTCCAGCCCAACATTTGTGTCTACTTGCAACTATGCTACAAGGGCAGTAATGCGTAAGCTCGGCAGTAGTGTAAATGTGCAAAAAAATGCAAATGTATGAGTATGCATCTTTCATCCTGGTTAGAAAATAACATAATTTAATACAAGTATGTGCCTGTGGTGTCTACAGCTGTCTGTGTGTTCACCCACAAGCGAGTATAATCAAGGCTTAACACGAGCTGAAATGCAGAGCAGTCTCAATAAGTTGTCGGTCACCTTCAAAACTTTTTCTCTCTTCTTACAAGCAAATCACCACTCTTTTTGTGTTCTGTGACATCCTAATTGTCACATTAGACACTAATTATTGCCCTTGGGTGTGCTACAAAATTAAAATTATACGTTTTCAAGACCTGTCTGGCATGATTTGTGACGCTCCATCCATCGCTGCCACCATGGGGGGTCGACAGGAACAAGGCAGGGCATGTGGAACAGCAAAGACAGGCTTAATAGTCACTCATTTACACTGGTGGGATTTCGGGTGATCATTTTATAACTTTGGGTTTGACGGTATGACTTGAAGAATTTCTGAATGTTTCTCTTGTTTCAAGCAGAAGAGAGAGAGAGAGAGAGAGAGAGAGAGAGAGAGAGAGAGAGAGAGAGAGGTGGGGGACAAGGTTTTGACTTCAGTGATGGATGGTCTGCAGGGTTCTGTGGTCCAAATAACACCCCTGCCCTTTCCTCCGTTACCTCCTAACTTCAACAGTAAAAATGGGTTTGGTGCATTCTTTGGGCTGAACAACTTTTGGTCACAGGAAACCAAAGAGGCTCCTGACTCTGTGTGGTTCCTACTTATTGTCTCCCCCAACAGGAAAGCGTTGACTTTCCCCGATGTTTTCACTTCATCTCCTGCTTTTCTCACTGGGTTAGTGGTGGTTGTGTGCAAGTGGGTGGTTTGTTGATTGTCTCTGTGTGACTGTGTGTGCATGTCATTGTTTATGTCTGTGCATGTGTGTGTGTTAGGAATGACTTGCTGCATTTTTGGCTGGTTGAAGTGTTAATGCAATGGTCTTCCTTCTAGGGACTGATCGATTATGGTCCTGGCAGATTATTGAGGTCGATATCTGGCACCAAATATTGGTATCGTTTTTATTGATCGGTGTTTAGTAACAACTGTCAATACATTAAATGTACTTTTGCTGTGATTCGGCTTGCTGTCTCTCTGCAGTCACTTAGCGGCCTCAAGCAATGATCCGCCCACAGTTCTATCTGATTGGTTGCATCATGAGTAACAGCCAATCACTGAAAGCTATTGTTCACGCGGAGAGACAGAGAGCGTATTTTGCAGATCGGAGCAGCTCCAGAGAATTAGTTGAGTTGTGTTTACAAGGTGAGGCAGCAGAAACTGCTGAAGTTGTAATAAACACCACAGTCTTCCACAAGCATGCTTTCTTTTCCCTGTTACACAGAAAAGGCCCCAATAATTAAATCGTTAGTGTCATTGCAGATGGAACTTACTTTGCCAATGGTGTTAGACTAAGGCTATCGCTAAGAGTTTTGCTGTGCCTCTTGGCCTTCAGCTACATAACACTATCAGGATCACCTTAACATCTTCTAAAGTCAGAATAACGTTAACACTACAAATCAAGAACTTAGTTACTTTCACAGTGGCTAAGGCTACACTAATGGCTAGTGGCTAAGTTAGGAGGCAGCCACAGATTACCCTCAAGCAGTGTCTGAAAAACAATAATTATTAATGCTTTAAGATATGGGCCTTAGTGAGAAATAAAAGTGATAGAATAAGATTAATGAAACACAGAAGAACAGGAGACAGAACTGCAGGAGACAAACTGATCAGTCTCAATCACTTGATCTCACCTTAAACAAAGGACCACATCGTAGCGTCATCGCTCCAATTTCCGTTGTATATATTCAGTTATAGTAATCATTATTAATGAATTAAGCTAGTTATGAATGACAGGTTCCCTGCTATCAAATACTGCTATTATATAATATTTCATGTATATCCGTCCCAACTATCGGTAATCTGTCTTTCTTGATTACCAATAGTGTGATACCATGATAACATTGTCCGTGAAAAAAAAACATATCAGTCGAGCCCCACTTCCTTCCAGCCCAGCACCTATTAGAAGTCTGGATATAAGAGATAAGAGTGACAAACAGCAACAGTGCTGGAGGTCAGATGCCACCCAGACATTTGTGTTAAAGAACTGAGTATTTATTGCAAAAGGCAACACCATTAAAGATACTAATCCAATGCACTCAACAAATATATCTCTGGTCTGTGTGTGAACTGAAAAAGATTTGTTGTTTGTACACGGCCCTGGCTGTGTAAAAGGGGGCAGTGGGAGTTAAAAGGATGGTAAATCAGGCACATGCTAACTATCTAAATATTCTAATGTCAACAGTCTTTCTCCAGAATCACAGACTCCATCTTTAAAAATAACATAAAACAGTGTCCTCTTTGGTTGTACAGGGACTCTGCTGAGAACTAAAACACTAAAGTACAGTTTCAGAGACTGATGTAATTATACATGAAGTTGACAACACCACATGACTCACATATCAGGGAATAGTTGTGGTTGTAAACTGCAGTTAAACAGTTAAAGCCAGTTGTATGAGCGTGATTGAATTTTAGTATTTAGCTGGTAGTGAGCTGAAGGCGACTCAGTGGTTCATTAATAAACCAGCTACACAGATCATGATTAAAGTAGCAGACATGAATGTTTCATTTAGGCAGGGTTTGTAAGGGTGGCACCCCCTTTTGTCTGTAATTTTGCTGCTGTTAAAAATGAAAATACTTAATATATCAGTAAAAACTGGAAAATAGAACAGGAAATGGAAGTTTCAAAGATTAAATTACAATGTGTTAGGTTGATTGGCAATTTTGTGAAGAAAGACATTTGTTAAAAGTGTCAATTATAACTTTTTAAATCAGTTGTTTTGGCAGCATCTTCATCATAGACATCATAGAATATTATCCTTGTGATCGTGAGTGAATTATCTTGTTATCTGGTCCAAAAAATCTGAGGTTATTACGGCGAGATGAAAAAAAGCTTTGATCAGACCTTAAAACAATTGAGGATAATGTCAAGATAGGTCTTACTCATCCTGGCTCATGTGCCTTAGGTTTAACAAGACGTGATGAACAGTGAAGTTCTTTGTTTCCAAAAAGTTATATTTACTGCATTTCTGCATCATAACTTTTAACATACTTCTAGTTGCCACAACTGAAGAACTGAAAGGAAGATGACTCAAATGGAATAAACAGCATATGAATTAAGTGCCCCGGCAGAGAGATTAGGATTTATTATCTCTCTATTTAAGGTGTGATTGTGATATACAGTAATTTAACCTAAAATCACTCCAGTTTCTAAAACAGGTATCTGTTGTTGTTTCTCCATCGACAGCTTCCACAGCCGGAGAGATAACAGAGGTCCCACCGAGGGTTTTTTGCAGGTGGATAAGCCATAGGACTAACTGTTTATCATTATGGTGCTCTGTCTTTGCTCAGCAAACGCTGCAGTTAGGTGGGATGCAAGCCTCCCTCCACCGGCCCTCCTGTGCAGACGCACTGCTGCCTCGGCCTGCTGTGCAGCACCAGGCTGCAACGGAATTTTCATTATTTTCAAAGCGGCTGCTCCTTCTTGGGTGGTCCTCGCCATGTGTCGGCCCCCAGTATGTGTAAATAAGTGTGTGTTTGAATGTGTGTGTTTGTTAGAGAGTTTGTGTCATGTTGCTTGCTTATTTTGTGAATAAATTTTGTACATGTGGCTTTGCAAGTGTGCGTTTTTCTCCAAAACTGCACAAGTCATGGATTCCCTTCCCAAGTAATTAGCCATGGCTGCCTTTTACGAGGGTGATAATCTAAACTGGGCAGCAGCCAAGTGGTTAGGACACAGCTAAGTACAGCTGTTGTCCGCCACTTAGGACGAGATGTCTGCAAACATCTCTGAATCTGACACAAATACAAAATGTAGACAATTAATTTAGGACCTGATGATACGTGTTGATTTTTTTTGTCTAAAATTTCTTAGTCTTACAAAAATCTGAGTAAACTACGTGTTATCTGTTCACATAGGGTCCAGATCATAATTATTATCTGCTAAAAGTAAGTTGATTTGTTGCATTTTCGGCACATTTGGTGATTCTGAAAACAGGACTTGTGGCTGGAAAAACAGATTTGAGAGGAATAGGCAAAAAAAAATCTGGGTTATGGTGACATTGAACTGATAAATGCAGGAAAGGTTTAATTCCAAGTCATCTCCTTTACACTTCAAAAGTTTGGGGGCAGTCAGAACCAACAATCACCCTCCAGCTACCTTGCCTGGATTCTGAAATGACAATTTCAATTTAAAAAAAACATGTTCCTTTATCAGATTATAAAATGTATTTAAGTTTCTTCTCCTTTTTGCTGTCAAAGAGCTAAACAGAAAAACCAGCACAAGAGGCTGCACACCATCCGTTATACCACCACTCTGCACTTGTACATTTTTGTCAGTGTACTGCATTTCCAGATGATGTTGAAACTGAGCTGTGGAATAACATGAACCAGGCTCATTGTTTGTGCAATTCCCTCTTTGTGCAGAATTAACTTTACTGAATGCATGTCCAATGTGCATGCACCACAGCTTGATGCAGGGCACCATCAAACACTTAAATATTTGTGGTTGCTTGAGAAGAAGTCTGCTTGGAAATTTGACTCTTCTCCTCCAAAATGATTTTTCCATTGTTTTGGCCAATTCCGCAGAACTTGGAAACGGAGCCAAGTCCCGAGCCAAAAGAGCCAACTGTAAGTTCCAGCGAAGCAGCACATGTTTTTTTCGAGTATACACCAGCTGTATGTGCCATCATACCATTATCTCTATGTAGCAGACTAATCACACAGAAAAACTGCAACCAATTTTCTTGTCACGGCTTGTCATGTGGCCAATTCACCAGAAATACTGCACATTCACATTGGGAATAATTCAGTCGTCCTACTCTTGATGCGAAGGGATGAGTAAGGGAGAGCGGAGGTCAAAACATTCATTACAGATACCATGATTCCTAGTCCCAGAAGTGCATTATAGTTTCCACAAGAGCTTAAAGTAAGAATAGTATCCATATATCTGCCACATAGCATCCTAACTTTCTTCCTCTACTGCTGCTTAGATCTTGACCACAGAACTAAATTCACTTCTTCTCTTTATTCACCTCGAGCTCTTTTAGTCTCTGCATTTGCAATAAGACTGAAGTTGAAATACTGAGGAAGCTGGACTAATGAAATCACTCTTTCTGTGGTCCTCACAGCTCACTGGTCAGATGCAAAGACAAAACTGCAAAGAAAAAAAATGGATTTTAACAATGTGGGAAAGCAGAAGTAATACAGAAGAAGCAGGAAATTCAATTATGGATCAGTAAAACTAATCATGAAGGAAAAGATGCTTACTTATTGAACTTCACAAAGCTTCATTTTCTAAAACTAGATGGAAACCAGACACTGAGTTCCATTCATTGCATAATGTAAAAATAAATTAAAACCAACCAAAAAACTAAACCTTTTTGCTCACAAAGTTATCCAATGACACAAATACAAATCAGTGACAACAGCTATTTAGTGTGATTGGTAGCCATGTACAGCTGTCCGGTTCACTGATGTGAAGAAAAGTGGTCTTGTGTTTTTGGAGTTTTTTGGGGGTTTTAATTTGACCAACGATTAGACTTGTGTAATATTGCCTTATCTTATGTGTCATATGTTTACTCAAAAGTAACTTGAGACTGTCTGATTTTGGCACAAGACAAATCTGAGACTCTGCATGTTTCTGATCCACATCTTAACAGATGTTGCATTTGTAGTCTTCAGCAGCAATCGACAGATTTGACCAAACTTTTTTTTTAACACACAAGAATTACCACAAAGGCATTTACCAACACAAGTCCTATTGTTATTCTTGGACTATCCAGAGGACTACAAAATGATATTAAAAAAATAGTGATAGACAAACCCACTGCTAGACTATGAAGAGACAGGAATGAAGAGAAGGGTAGCAGCAGAGACAATAGTCAGAAAGCAGAGAAAGCAGAGGAAGTCTATAGTATATTAATGAAGGGTGAAGCCTGCTGAAAAGGGTTTTTAGGTGCATTTTGAAGTACCACCTTGTATGATGAAAAATGTGGGGAAAAAAATCACAAAAAAGCTTTACACTGGTTTGAGGTGGCGTTTGACTTTTTTTCTTCTTTTTGTTTAAGAGCTGATGTGCATAATAGAAGATAGAAACAACTTTTTTGAATTATTTTTTACATAGCAAACATTTAAGTCACATGACTGATCTGCTGTTTCTGTTTCTTTATTGTCTTTATTTTCAAACAGCGTGAAGCATGGCCAATGAAATATTAATACCAACTTGTCCAAGTGAAAACAATTCCTGAAGACTTTTTTTCACTCAAAGAAGGCCAAAGTTTCTTCCTTTTTCAGATTCTTGAACAGTTGGCAAACAATGGGTTAGTTTTTGGCTTCTTCTACTCTGTTTATTACAGCCATGTGTCATGTATCCTATATCAATACTTTCTGATGACACTACATAGCCCAGTATATTCCCTCAGTTAATGGAATAAAGCTTAATTTCAATTTTATTTTTTGTGACATTTAAAAAATTTGCTTCAGATTGGCTTGACAATAGCCATTTTTCCAAATAATTCAGAAGCCACTCGAAAAGAAAAATTTAATTCAGGAACAGTTTTTCGTTTCGCATAATTAATCTTCCAAAAGGTGTGTTTTATGCTGTTTGGAGACAAAGACAGCAAAAGAAGTGGAAACAGCAAATCAGTTAAATGTTCATTACGTCAGACTCTTTACAAAAAAGGTGTTGAAATTTTTTAAAAACCACCTCAAGCCAGTGTAAAACGTTTCGTCTTGTAAAAAGTTTTATCAAATTTTGCTGTTTTCATCAACTTTCTGTAATGTGTTGGAATCACAGCTATTAAAGAAATGGCTACAGAGAGACAACAACACACACTATCAGCTCAGTGGCAGAGTCAGTGAAGGTGCTGATGTATTATATTTAGTAAAATATAAACATGTAGGTGTGTTCTTCGGCTCTTGGAGATGTTTTTTTGTTTAAAAAATGTCAACGATTCCGACCATAAAGTGTGCACGTGTGCATCTCAGTCTGGGTGAGTTTGTCCTTGTTTGTGTGAACATGCCTCTTTCTCTTCCCCACTGTCAGGAACAATAGCCTGCGGTGAAGTCCTGAGGAGCAGCCAAAACCACAAACAATGAGAGGGGCGTCGCGTGTCTCAGCAGGAGGCGGTTCATGCCCGGGCCATCATGAGGGGAAAACGTCCAGAGACACGACTAGAACCAGGTGAAACGCCTGGAATGTCAGATTCCCATCTGGCTTCCTGCAATAGAAAATTGTGCCAAAGAAACCCCGAATGAGAGAAAGTGAAGGATTATCTTCAGTGTCCAGAGAGGTGGAATGTCGGGCCATTGATGCCGACTGGACCAAAGCAACTGACATTGAATGAGTAAAGAATCCAGCTCTCTACTAACTGGCTCAATCTGACCTCTTGTGACCACATATGCCTCGATCACTGACGTGTTCAATATAAATTAACTACAAAGATGAATCATTTCTTGGATCAGGGTGTAGCTCAGTTATATTTCCAATCATCTGTAACCTGCATTTCACTCAGAGACACTAAGAACAAACAGGGAATTTACAGCACATGGTGACAGTTTTGGCTCTTCTACTTGTGGGAGTTTTTCAAAGAAGCTGTGTAGCAGCGAGGATCCTCCTGGAGAGCTAATCCCCCAAAATAAACATACATGAATGTAAATCTCGGCTACATGAACAACGCAAAAAAAATCCCACAGCTTGTGATGTGAAGGGAGCCTATAATCAACAGAGCAACAGTCATGAGTGTGAGGTTATAATGTCTGTGTTATTCACCTGCATGAGTATGACCTGCCTGTTCCAAGCAGCTGTGAATGAGCCACTGAGTGGGAAGCACAGTGGAAACAGCTCATTACCCAATAAAAGTGCAATGGGCTGAAATAACGCTATGCTTCATTTATGTGCATTTTTTTCTATTTGTGCATTTAAAAAATGAATGGATTGCCTTTTTTTTTAATTTTTTTGAGACATTATCTTTATAAAATAAGCTTAAATTGTTGGCTGAAGAGAACAATTTGCAGAGAAGTTGCAAAAAGGCAGATTAAAACCAGACTAACCACCCATATCTTGCTGCCATTCACGGACACATGCTTTTCTTCCACCAGTAAGCCGAAACAATAAAACTAAAAATACCAGGTGTGTCTTGTAAGATGGTGGTCTGGTGCTCAAGTAGTCGTTCGCCATTTAACTGCAATATTGTGTTTGGAGTCTAGCTGGACAGCTTCTCTAAAAATGTACACTGATTTGTAATATTTATTTATAAAAAAAAGATAAATTAGAATTAAATCACATTTTGGATAATAAAAAATGCAGCTGCTAAAGCTTGTTATCAATTAAGACATCAAGTTAGTGAAACTCCAGCGCAGGTCTGGGCCTGTCTCTTCTCAGCCTCAAATATTCAGTCAATATTTTTAATGCCCAGATCACAAATCACATGTGTGTCTCTAGTCTATTCTGTGAATAGGGGAAAACTGAGAAAAATAAATACATTTACAGTATTGCAATATGGAGAAACAGAATAATGACATAGGTAAATGACAGACAAATATTTATAGCATCAGTAATGTGTACCAAACCTATTCACAGCTGTTTATTTTCCTTAATTCCTCTCTCTTTATCATCACAATGGAAGACATGCTCCTTTCACTGTTCATTTGTTTCCCTGTAAACTTTAACGTATATTGCCAAACAGCCCTATGTTGTCAACACACAAACTCACAGCACACATACGAACCACGAGGCTGAATAAAGACAAGCCAGGACACATCACCGGGCTCACTTTCCCTTTTTGGCTCTGCTTCATGTCCCAGATCTTTCAATCATTTCCACCTACAGGACATGGATGGATTGATAAAAAGAAAACACCATTCTGATCATGATTTTGTGACACGTCGAAGTTACCAATCAGCCATAAACTGTAAATCCTGTACACATAAAAAGCAAAAGCAGAGCTGGATTTTTTTTTAGTAGTGTTTGCCCTTCTTGCTTTTCCTCTCTTTCTCTGCCTGTCTCTCTCTGTCAGTATCACCCTCCATGTGATACACCCCGAGGTGTGAATTTTATTAAACCATATGTGCTGCACTAGCCTTGAGACGTAGCTAGCGTTTTATTTTATATCATTTTTAATTCATAGTCCCTGCAGAGAACACCTGGAAGAGTTTTAAGATAGACAGGGCGTGCTGTTAGTGTCCTGGAAGAATGGAGTTGTAGGGGTGAAGAGTTTCATCTTACCTCTGCACGCTTTTACTGAAATTTTTGGTGAAAGATCTCTTTACTCATGCTGTTTATACACAGATTTGTCAAAATTACCAAAACCGTGAACCTTTTTTTTCTGAAAAGCTTAGCAAATATAAAAAAAAGGCCTGTTGATGTAAGGAGCTGCAGCAGCAAATAGTGTTAACTTTTGCAGGGATACAGCCCTGAATTAAAAGAACACAGACAGCTGTTTTGGTGGAATTACACCAGAAAAACAATTAAATATGATCCAATACGTCCAGTTAAAGTAATAGATACATGTGTTTAAAGGCTTATTAGACACAACAACACAAATAATAATCATTTTAGCAATCTGGAAATGTTGTAAAAATCTATTTTCTCTTTCATCACAATGAAATATGTCTACTAGGAGTGAGTGTGCATGTGTGTGATCACCCAAAACACCAAGCTTGTTGGGTTGCATTGCAGAATAAGATGAGCTAGGTTCAGTTTTTTTGCTGCCGTTGCTTTGCCAAAGGCCCCTGTATTGGCCCGCTAGCTGATGGACTGGTTCCATTCAAATTAATGGGATGGCTGCATGTTTTTCACAAGGGCAGAGGGACCTCAGACCTCCATGTTTCAACTGTACTTGTTGTAATTGTGCAAACAATATTACATTTTATGTGCCCCCTTTTTGTCCCAGATAAAGTGGTTCAGACTGTCTGTTTCTTCCATCTGTTACATTCCTATATAACTAAACTGCATTCTCATTTATGTTTGAGGTAAACATATTTTCTGCTGAATAACATTTGTGTTATATATACATCACAAATCAATATATCTTTGCCATTTAATGTATTGCTTTACTACAGGTCCTTTTCAGCCAACCAATATCATGTTAGATGGAGGAGAGGCTTCAAAACTGTTGTGAAAGGGTCGTATTTTAACTCAAACTGGGTTATTTTTCTAAACCTGGCCACATAGTTTTGGTGCCTAAACTTAACCAAGCTTCTAAGTGCAGATACCAATGAGAAACCACATAGTTTTGGTGCCTGAAGCCAAACAACAAGTGAAAATGAAACGTGTATGAATAAGATAAGAATGTATGAGAATGTCACACAAGTTTGAAAAAGTACAAATGAGTACACCTGTGATTACCAATCAGCCTAACTGTATGAACACAGTTATTACCTGTGAACACCAGACCTTTCTTAGTTTTGAACGTCTTGGCTGTGTCCATCTGCATGTCTACATCATGGCTTTACATGAAGAAGAACTGCCAAAGAAACTACAAAATCTGATTGTGAGACTTGAACAAAGATTGGAAAAGACACAGTAAGATCTAAAACCAACTAAAAATTGGGTGAAACACAGTTGTAGTAATTAAGCAGTATAGAAAGAGCCACAGTACCACTAAATTACTGTCCTCCTAAGATGAAGTGACAAACAACGTGCTACTTTGCTCTGTTAACAAGGTTTGGCAAGTGCTTCAGATTTGGCATAGAGGTTGCCAATGGAAATCAATGGTTTCTGTGACTACTCAAACAATGTGAACAACACTGCATAATGTCAACCTTAAACCTCCTAGAAAAATCCCTTGCTTTCTATTTGGCATTAAACTGCAAGATTAACTATGGTAAAGAATTACTGGGAGCACATTCTTTGGTCTGATGTGACCAACATAAATTTATTCAACTGGTGTCCTTCATGTTTGCCTTGAACCTGGCCATGACTACCACAGTGAATGCATACTCCTGACAGTGAAGCACAGAGGTGGGAGTGTGATGATATGGGGCTGAATGAGTCCAAAAAGAGATGACATTGATGGCACCATTAATGGCTGCAAATTTACCAAAATACTGGCTGACAAGACGACTCCCAGTCTGTCTGTATTTTAATATAATAAATCTGTTAGCTTATAGTTTTACATAAGAGAAAACTCTTCAACTTAGACGTACTGCAGTTACTGTAAGGTGAAACAGTTTTGAATCAATTGGCAAGTGGGTGATATTGCACAAGAGTGTACTCACTTCTGCTGCATACTGTAGTATAGTGCATTAGTGGAGCTCAGAGGTTCCTTTATTAGGACATAAACCAACACTACTAACAACAAAACCCAACTTGTGATAAACCAAAACAATCCTTTAACGTACTTGCAATTTATGACAGTTTGAAGTGATATTGCAGCCTGTCTTAAATCAGTGAAAACACTATGAATGCGAATTATGGTGTTGCTGAATATAACAGGTGTGCACAGCAAACAGATGGAAGTTTGACCCTGAGGTTCGACCTCAATGTACTTTAAGTGTCAGGCACTGAAGGTAAATCCTTTACAAAGAATAGACACATGTTTTACAGAACAACACTTCCAGGTATTGCATCACAGTCAGTGTTACATTTGAATTTCAAAAGAAATACGCAGAAGTTCATTGACTTGCAGAGAATAAAATCAATGTATTCATTAGCAACACCAATGACTTATGCCAAATTAAGTCAGATTATTCTGCATGTCATTGGCAATTCTTTGTTTGAATCCCTGCCAGTGATTTTATGAAAGGCCTCATTTTCACATCAGAGGTCGAGGCGCCTCTGAACAGATCCTAATAGGTGCTTTGGGACATGCGTAGCCCTTCTGTCTCGGCATCTCCTGACATCCTGTCTTTTGTGTGAAATCTCATTTAATCACTGTTATTGATTGTTCTTAATCACTGCAATTGGTTTCATCTCATTTGGGGACCACGTCTGCAATACTAATGAAATGCCATCTGTTCATTTCTGAGTCAAATCTAGTTATCTGCCATGTGGCACCTATTCCCAGTTGACATGCCCATTCGATGCGCAAGCAACCTGGTCATCCAGAACAGATCTAATCCTGCCCACCACCTCATTACTGTTTCCTACAGGATGCTGGTGTGTGTGTGTATGTGTGCAGGGCGGCTGGGCAGGCGTTAAATTCTCAAATTGATCCTTCAGAATTGATTGAGCATCTACAAGCATTTTACAAGTGTACACAAATCCACCAGAAGAAAATCCACATTATGTTCTAGATTTTCATGTCTCCATATCATTTGTTGCTAACTTTTTATGGCAAAGTGTGAAGTGATAAAACACAATCACAAAGCACAAAGGGGGGTTGGCCATGCATACTGAAGCATATCACCCAAACAGCTTTCCACAATAGAGACAAAACCAGCAAACAAAAACAAATTGTGGCAACGAGCAACTGAATAGTGATTGAGGGTTGGTGCTCGGAGCTAGGACACTGAAATGATAATGGGCACTCTGTACTGCGCCTGATGGCCCGTAGTTTTACAGCCCAAAGAGAAGGCCTTTTACTGTCTGGTAACTCAGCACCAACAGATGTGTTTACACAACCTTTATTACCTGTCATTAACGAGCTGTCAGCATGTGTGTGTGGAAACAATTCAAGGTTTACCTCAGAGACATGTGTGCAGAGGATGTGACTGAGAGGTGGTTGGAATCTGTGGATTTGATCTGAAATAGTTTGGAAAAAAATCAAGATGCCTTCATGTTGAGGTTACTTTACCTCAACATTTGGAGAGAGAGCCTTGTCTGCTCTCTAACCTATTAGAAAAGACTGATACTAATTTCATATCCGTGCAGACAGTAGAAAGGTTCAGGACATGTTTAGTCTAGCATTAGCTTAGCACAAAGACTGGAAGCAGTCAGGAGGGTATAAAAAGTCAGCGTGAGGTGGGTCAATGTTTAAAAAAATGAGTAATTTAAGTAATTGCAGCTCCTGTTGACTAATGAGTAAAATAATGTGATCACTTCAGGTTATAATTTGAAAAGATATCTCTTGTATGACTGCATAAAGAAATACCAAAAACTTATTAAAACATTTAGAAAAGTATAAATGATCAATTCATCTGCACATTATTTTCATGTTTTGTGCAAAATAAATTTTGACCTATGCATTGTTTTTGTTTCATGTTTCATCTCTGCCAGAGGCATATTTGTTGCAATAACCTTGCAAAACATTTTTTGTTCCTTTTTTTAAATTTTTTTTTAACAAATGCAGCATGTTGCGACATACGTTGTCTGTGAAGAAACATGTTTTTGATGTAAACATGGTCAAGTTTTTCTACATACAAAGATGGCAGATAGTGTGCAAGTTAAACCTCAATTGGGTAAAGATGTTTATGAAATGCAGCTTGAAAATGAAATGTTTGTGACAAAACTTTTGGATGATTGCAATTTCAGTGTGCAGGATGTTTCTCTTTTATTTTAACCATATACAGAAATTACAGTATTAGCACAAGCATCAGATGCCTCAGTGTGGAGATGTCAGAAGTGCAGAGAGGAACCTGGTAAGGATTTAAACAAGTCTTATACTGTTCACATCAGTGAGTACACAAAGGTCCGCGAGTGTCTGAGTGAGGTAAATTTGTTTTCTTCCACAGCCTGCGAGAGTCTGTGCGAACACCTATGTCGATGTCAATGTCAAGGGCAGTTGTGCGCATGACTGGCAGTAGTGTGCATGCCCAAAATACATAGATGCTGATCTATTATGCAAGTATAGAACAAAGTCCTCTGAGTAGACGAGAAAGGTGGACACCCTGGATACGTAGTCTGGAGGACTCTGTTTCATACATGTCTAGTAGATTAGCAACTGCATCATTCTGAAGACATCAAGGTAATTACCATCAGTAATTCCTTATCCATGTTGAATTAACTACTGGTTGTCAAGGCCAATATTGTTGTTTTCTCTCAGAAAAATGTCACATTATAGGAGCATGATGAAACAGGATACGTAGTGACAATCAAGACCCAAGTAGAAAGCAAACATGAGGGTCTGCTTTATCATTTCAAAAGTCTCTTTTCTAAAATCTAAAATGCAAACATCTTCATTTTACCTGCTGTAAAATGTCAGAGTAGCGTGGACTCTAGGCATAAATGTAGCAAACGTTAAGTGTATTAAAATGAAAAGACATTACTGCGGATTTAGCCTAAATGCTAAGCTAACTGGCCGCTCACTGTAAATTTAGATATACTGGACAGATGTGAGCAGCATGGGTCTCCTCAGTTAGCTCTCTCAAGCATATTTCCCAAAATGTCACAAAAAAAAATATTTAAAAAGAGCAGGGACACAAAAAGTGTCTGAAGGCAAGAAAACATCTTCACAGCAAAAAACACCAAAAAATAGCACAGCAAACAGAAAGTAAAGTAAATGACAGCAAAAATTAGGAAGGGGCGAAACCAATTGCAAAACAAAACAACATACCAATGGCAGGAGTATGAAAATAGCCCTCATGAGGGAAGTGAGAGTGTGACAGTGAATTTATAAAGAAGGAACTTAATGACATTGCTACTACTGCTACCAGCCACAGTATAATTCTCTTCTCTTGTTGGTACGATAAACTCACGACCCCATCTACTACGAACTACAGTTTATCTGTATATGGTTGGAAAAATCTGACAATCCTAAAAAAAAAAAAAGTGCAGAGGAAAATGACTGGAGAGGCCATGCAAAAGACTAAAAGTGTCTGTTTATTTTCTGCCTGTCCAGAGTTTGTTGCTGTTTCTGGTTGGCTGCAGGCTGAGCTTTGGAGAGGTCCACAGCTGCAGGCTGTAGTGCACCATACAGACCACTGCAATTATAGTAGAGCATGTCAGCCAAGCAAACAGCTACAGTGGACACTCCAGGGAGTGAGTGTGTGTGTGTGTGTGTGTGTGTGTGTGTGTGTGTGTGTGTGTGTGTGTGTGTGTGTGTGTGTGTGTCTGCGAGTGTGTGTGTGTGTGTGTGTGTTTATGTGAGGG
>OMNN01027266.1:0-11463 GCA_900302755.1 Chromis chromis
TAGGCACCAACCAACTGACCAACCAAAAACTAACCAACCAACCAACCTACCTACCTACCTACCAACCAACCGACTGAAACCCAACCAAAAAAGCCTACCTACCTACCTACCTACCTACCTACCTACCTACCTACCTACCTACCTACCTACCTACCTTTACCATCCATCCATCAACCTACCTATCTAGCTACTTACCTACCAAACAAAAAACAGCAAACCAACCAACCAAACAACCAATCTTTCTACTTACCTACCAACATTCCTATCTATCTATCTATCTATCTATCTATCTATCTATCTATCTATCTATCTATCTATCTATCTATCTATCTATCTATCTATCTATCTATCTATCTATCCATCCATCCATCCATCCATCCATCCATCCATCCATCCATCCATCCATCCATCCATCCATCCATCCATCCATCCATCCATCCATAACCCAAAGGATTTTACTGCAATTCAAGAAAAGCAAATCAACTTCAAATTCTTATGAACTATAGGTAATAGGTAATCAAACTAGTACCACAGTAATGATGATTAACAGTTATTTTTTATGCATTTAGCTTTACTGTAAGTTCAAGCAGCATGTTTACCTGTTAGATTCTTCTCCCTTGTAGTAATCTGCTGCCTGCTCATAGTGAGCAATGGCCTGAAAACAAACGTGAAAATGAGGACATTCAGAGTGTCATAAAAGTCAAACTAGAGCAAATCAAATTAAACGTATAGCAGAGAAAGGCAGCTTTACCTTCTCAATGTCGACCAGCTCAGACTCATAAACCTCTGCTATAGTGATGTGATGCTTGGCTGCGATGGTGAACCGACCCTGTAATCGACAAAAACATGAAGGCAGAGTATTATTCCAAGATAAGGCTGAGAGATGAGTCAGAGAAAGTGATTTAAAGGTGGGGGAAGGGTCTCACCATGTCAGTGTAGATGTCAATGGCCTGATTTAGACAGTTGATGGCCTCTGGAAAGAGACAGATAAGAAGGAAAGGAGGGTTGTTATAGATGCAAGGAGACTGGAAAGAAAAGAATCAAATTAATACTGTTCAATTTCCGTTTCCTCCCTCTGTGACTGCTAACCCGCTAACCCAACGTATTTTATTAAGCTCATCACGGGGAAGCAGGAGGTCTGCTGCAACACAACCCAGATATCAATTTTCCTCGAGGCGTCCCAGGAGTCAGTTTTAATCTTCCAATAATACCAGCTCTGGTTTCAGAGCCGCTCTGTGCAGCGCAGAGGCTTCCCCTTTCAGCCTCACGTAAACACTCAGACAGTACATTCATTCACGACATCATCATGTTCATCATTATGTAACACCTATGAGGTCGCCTCTAATCCGCTGAATGTCTTGAAGCCTGGATTTGGGTTGTCGCTGTGTGTTACCGCTGTCACAGTTACTAGAACCAACATGAACACCTCAGTTTAACCCTCTTGAAAGGCATGACGTCTTTTTTTGTGTCAAAATTATACAATTTATCGGAACAAGAAACTGTAGAAACCGAAATTGTCCAACGGTTCTTGAACCATTCATCTATGACGTGCAGTTCCATCTGAATAAAATTATCTAAATCTGAGCCTGAAATCATGATAATTCATCGAAATCACTTTATTCTACATGTCTGATTGAAAGATTAGCCAAAAATGATCAGTTTTCGCCAACCATATTCTTTAAAAAAAATTTAATTCTGCATACTTATGTGGAACCAGACTTTAATGACTAAACTGCAACACACAGTCAAATTAATAAAACTCATGGATCATTTTGTTCTGAACTGGGTTGAAGCTTGAAATTGTGACAGTTTATCAAAATCACATATTCATCATATTTAACCATTCATCTGAGCCACAAACTGTAAAAATAGAAATAATTGCAAGTTTTTCAACTTTCGATGGTCCTTGAACTATAATCTGTGACGTATCATTCTGTCAGAAATAAAAACACCCAGTAAAATCACTTTTTTCTACATGACTGATTTAAAATGTCGACACAAAATAACTATTTTAAGAGAGGAGACAAGTATGTATTTTTTTTTAATTGTAAATAGCAAAATATCTATAGTATGTAGAGTTTCTTTCCAGTGTTGGTAACACTTATGGACACTTGGAAAAATGTTGGACATGTTGACTCCACCTTTTAAACATTTTTGTAAAATATATAATTAAATAAATTCAACTGTCCTTTCTTCTTTTTTTTATGATTTGTGGAATTCCAACTGTGTCATTCTGTACAGAAGACATTTCTGAGTTATCTCTCCTTCTTCATAGTTGTTCTGTTTCCATAGAGGTGCAGGACTTTAGATTGCAGTGAAAATTTATCCGACAGGGAGGAAAAATGTGACAGGAGCAAAAAAAAATGCCCAGAAACTAGTGGATTTCAGAGTAATATCCAGGATTTTCATTTTGTTGTTTCTGTCATAAGTTATACTGTAGATGGCAACAGATATTCTAGTGCCTGGGAAATGGTAGTTTGCAAGTAAGAACTGTTTAATATCTGTCTTGAAGCAGGACTAAAGCAGAACACACAGCACATAGAAAGATCATAGAAAGATACCGAGAAAGGAGGAACATTAGCACAATAAATGACAAGTAGACCACAAAAGCATCAAAACCCAGCGAGATCCCAAATTACTGCATGTGCCTGCACCAATTCAGATATGTAAATACATCAATAAACAATACGCTACGCTCATTTGTGCTGCAATTAGTAACTGAAGAACAGAGGAAAACAGGCTGATTTGGATGAAATGGTGGATGGAGCGATAACAGCTGAGAGAGCTGGAGGAGGCTGAATATTTGATCAGCTTTCTCACCATTAGTGGCCACTTTGATTTATGTGCTGCTTCTGCTGCTCATATTTTTTTTCCACTAGTTAAAATGAAACATGTTTAAAATACAAAATCTGACAAATCTGGCAGAGACTCCATCAGGAGTCCTTCAACAGCAACAACACGCTCTGATTTTATCTGAGATGAATGCATGGATTTACCTCCCAGGCCCAGTGGTTCAGAAAATATAATCTGGATCAGAATGATTCAGAAATCGCATGCTTTGCTCTGCAGCATCAGGTAATCCAGTTGACTTTTGTGTTGCTTTTTCAAAGACATATTGGATTGATTGGATCTCCCTGATGCAGACACAACAGATTCTCTTCAAGTTTAGCAAATATCCGGATTACCAGAGCTCTAAATGGGACTACATATTATAATACAGACTACTAGCTAATAAAGAGGCTCAACAGCCTTTTAAACAGTCAGATGTCTTATATGTTACAGATAGGTATGAATATGTTATAAATCACAAAAAGTCTAAATGTCTATGAAGTTAATTTGTCATTCTTTGTTCGATTTGCACCACCAAAAAAATTGGTTTCTCAGTTGTTCATGTTTGCTTCAAAGGTCTAATTTTCCCTTTCTGTGTTTTGCTCTTGTGGTTGGACTGTTCCATTAGCCTTGCAGCCAGACAGATCCAATAACACAACCGCATTATGCATTATATAGAGCACCTGACCATGCAATCATTTATTCGCTACACTGTGTGTTAGCCATTAATAAAATGCTACAGACAGTATGTTGTCTAGAACATAACATTAACCTTCTGAACCACAAACAGTTTCTGGGTGTGCTTTACATTCTTCCTCGCCGTGGCTCGGTGTTCACTGCAATATTAAGTCCTACATCTCTACGGGAACAATACAAGAATGACTAGAAGGACAAAGAACTCAGAGATGTCTTCTATAAAATATGACACAATTATAATGCCATAAATCTGAAAAAAACAAGTCAAATTTATTTGCTTATTAATTTTGGAATCCATATGTACAACCATTTTCTACAGATGTTACCAACACTGGGACAAATTGTAGCCCTACATATAATAGATATTTTAGTGTTTACATTTTTATTTAGTTTCTATACTTGTCAAGCAGTCATCTGAACATTCATTTAATTTTTGTCATGTGACAACTGAATCACGAAGGACTTTACTATTGTGAAAAAAGCATCAAACAATTTTTTTCACGGTATATTTTTGTAGAATTTTTAAATGAGACATGCAGAATAAAGGGTTCTTGATAAATTATCTTAATTTTATTAACTGGTACAGAATGCCAAATATGATTAGTTCAAGGACCGTTGGAAAGTTGAAAATCCAGCGGTTCTTTCTGTTTTTATAGCTTCTAGCTTTGATAACTATGGTAATTATGGTGACTTTTATGGTGAAAGACAAGGTGCCTTTCAAACCCATGTGTGGGTTGTTGGGTTCAGAGGGTTAAAAGGAGACATCTAGTTGGAAGTTAGGGCTGGACCCTAATAATCGAACATTCAAATATTCGTTCACTGCGGTGGTATTCGAATAGTAAATTTGCCATTAGAATACCTGCCGACCCCTTCCCCCACCTTGTCGCCAGAAGACCTACAATCACTGATGTAACGCTTCACTGCACCCGTGTTCTTCGTGTACTTCACATTAAGTGACGACAAGACAAGGGCAGTGTGCCAACTTTGCGATTTAAAACTGGCCTACCATGGGAGAACAATAGGCATGAAAATCACCTGAATGTTTTAAATAGTAACTGCTGTTTTTTTTCCGTATGTAGCCTACTGTCGCCATGATAAAGCTCAACCCGAATATTCGAATAGTCGTCATTCATTGGACCCGAATAGTGGCAATTACTATTCGGACCAGCCCTATTGGAAGTTTCAGTGTCAGTTTGCAGGCGTTACTGTGAACAGAGCTGAGAGATTGTGTGGACGCATTTGAAACAGCAGCACTCACCTTGTGGGTCGGCCTTCTTGTAGGCGTTGCCGGCGTCGACGAAGCTGGTGGCGGAGTCCAGTTTGTTCTGAAGCTGCATGTGGAGCCGAGCAGCCTGACAGAAAGCATTCCCAGCAGCTACACAATCAAACACAAACACACACGGCTTGAATGTGACAAGCTTTAACAAAGGCGCTGAACATTCAGTTCCCTCTTGCACTGAACCAAACATTTCTCATTTTTTTATTCTCACTCTTCTGTCATGACGTAACGGCATTCATCATTCAGACTATGAACAAACTCCCCCAAAAAAATAAGAAAAAAGTTATTAATTTACAAGATAACATGGTAAAACAGGCCAAAACAATCTCCGCATCAAAAACTGGATTTTTAAAAATGGTCATTTGTTCTTTTACAATCATTGAATATTAATTTACACTATTGTTCCTGCATTTTAATAAGCAAAATAACCCAAATAACAGTTATTGTGCTGTGTTTTTTCCCTGTTTTGTTTAATTACAGATTACAAAATATTAATTTACATGTTGATTGTAAAAATAAAAAAAAAGAAGCTAAAACTGTAAATAATGTACACATCGGAAATCTGTGGTATAGTAATTGTAGTAACTTACACAGTTTTGCTGTATTTAAATCAGGTAAAATAATCATTATTATAAAGATATTAGATGCTATTTTCACGTTTTTGTATGTGTAGGTGTACTATTGCGTTTTTTTTTTTTTTTTTTTCTGACACCCTTGCTGCCCGATTTCCACCGTTTATATTGGAGTTGTTTTTTTTTTACAGTGCACATCAGGCAGCGAACCTCAAAAGACACATCTAAACAGCTAAATTATGCTCAGCAGCAGCTATTATTGGCACATCTGCTCGATCTGGAACACTCGCTGGTTTGTGCACACATGAGTATCGTAGTCATTTGTCCTGTAAAGCTCTCGTTGCTGCAACACAATACTTTCTGCAAGCTGTTGAATCATACTCGGTTAAAACGTGGATGGAAACAAGCGTTCACATAAACGTGCGTGTCTGCATGTGGGTGTTTGTGTGGGAGTTTGTTTATTTGTGTGCAGCATGAACGTGACGTATGTGCATGTGTTCCAGTGTGTCACCCACCGCTCCAGTTCTTTGCCATCTTAAACATGTTGGCTGCTCTGGCGTACATATCGCAGGCGTCCTCCACCTTGTGATTCCCCCTATAACACACATAGACACACGTGAACTTGTGATGCATTCATGAATAGAAAACAATGCTGCTCATTTACATTAATGCTTCACATTGTCCTGTAGGTGAATGCAGGGTTTCAGCTGAAGGGCAACACTGCAGAGAGCAGCTGAGGATACAAATACCCTGCTGCTGAAACACTTAGAAATCCCATTGTTTTCACCGTTATGGTCCATAAATCTGACATTTACCCCCCACATGTGTCATCTCAACAAATATAGTGCAAAATTGAACTCGGGTGCATCCGATTCCTCTCTGGTGTACTATATGCAGCCTAAACTAGATCACAGAGTGTTTGCTCTCAGTGGGACAGAGCGCTGGCTGTGCAGCTCTGCATCAATTTGAAGAAAAAGAAATGCATCGAGGACAATAAATCAAGTACCCGGTGTGGAGACAGCGAGGTTGCAAATTGTGATTTGTTGATTATAAATGCATAACAGGGTTGTGCATTTTCATTTGACATTACAGAATTCTGTCTGTTAGCCTTGTGAAGATGGGTTATTAAAAATAAAAAAATAAAAAACAACGGCAGTCTTTGACCTAATCATGTATGATGTTCCGAAAGCAAAATTAATCAACTCCACAAACCATAATATGACACCAAGGTCACTTTTTCTACATGCCTCATTTAATAATTTGCAAAAGAAAACTGCTGCACGAAATTCCATTAAAAAAAAGAACTTTAGCTCTCCCTAGCACAATCAAGAAACCATTTGTGAGTAAGCTGCAAAAAGAGTCACATACCAAAAATTCAGGGACTTTTAGATTGAACTGCAGGCTGTGTTAACACATAGAAGGGAGGAGACGAGTATGGACAGAAAATCAAAATGGAAGTAGTAAAATATCTATAGAATGTCAAGCTTCAATTCTTTACTCTGCTGTTGGTAACACCCGAGGAAAAAGGTTGTCAATGTTGATTCCACTTTTTTTACAATTATAAATTCTTCTTCATGAAATAATCAAAGAAATTCCACTGTGAAATACTGCATAGATGCAGTATTTCACAGTTCTCTCTCCTTCTTCATGATTGTGCAGTTTTCTATAGAGGTGTAGGATTTTATACTGCAGTGAAAAATGATTCACAGTGAGGAAAAACGTGACAGGAGCAACACACACCCAGAAATCGCTTGGAAGTGAAAGGAGTGAATGTGAATTACGGCTTTTATTGAATGCATAAGGTTCATGTTTCACACTCTGTGCATCTATAAATGAAGTGGATGGAAAATAGGACACTCATAATAACTTATTTTAGAAACAACAGTGAAAAACATGCAATAACAAAGATGTTGAAACCTGTTCAGACAGCAAAATAAAGAGTGATACTTGCAAACCAGAATAAACACACAACCCAAAGAGGATCTGTCTCATATTGAAGCATTATCTGTTTGATAAATAAAGTGTTGTGGTTTGAGAGCTTCAGACAGTGGATATTCTTTTCATTATTTGACATTTGGTGGCTTTGTTGCCCCCTTCCTTTCATGAGAGCATCTTTCATAAAAGAGATGACAGGCACTTTAGAAACAGCATATTGTTCAGTTATTATCATCCTGTGTCTGCGCCAATTTTTATATGAAAAGACATTTTTATATTATGCATCTCCACTATTTATCCCAGAAATACTCTGGCAGGTGGTACCATGACCTGCCCCTACCACTTGCTGACCTCAACTATATTTGCCGCAAAACTCAGGCTCATTAAATAAACATGCTGGTGCTCACATGGGAAACACAGATGTGACCCATTTCAGTTCTCAAGTTTTAGGACACTGCTTGATTAAAGAAAATACTACCATGTTACAAATCTGTCACAGAGATTTTATCTCATCTACATGTAAAATGCAGATGAAAACTTTTGCTAAAAGGTGATTTCCAGAAAGAGTAGAACATTATCTTGCAAGTAGATTTTAAATAAACAAATTGTGGGTTTAAACACTGCAACAAATTCTCAATTTTTTTTGATAATTTGCATCCCTGATAAGTAGAGATTTAAGACCTACGATATTTCTGCAGTTTTTGCTCAGTGGTTTCACCAATTCTTTTACTCCTTTCTGCAACATGTCGTCATGGTGTCTAAATTTTTATTTACAGTTTAAACTTATCTTTTCATGTAGTAATGCTAGTTCTTTGAAAATAACAAATTCCTCAAGTATTTGACATTGGCATCTTTATATTTGTAAAGAAAAAATACAAACATGCAGTTCACTCTCACGTGAAAGAAAGAAAATAACAAGTTCTCAGAATAAGAAGCTGTAAAATTGACTTTCTTTGGCCTTTTTGCTTAATAAGCAACTTCAAGAAGTAACTGATTATTTAAATAGTTGTCAGGTCGATCAAGTAATCAATAGCTTTGACTGCAGTTTTAAAGTGCAGGTTCTTTCCTTTGTTATATCAATCATGCTGTACGATATATTGATTTTAGCATCCACATTAAAATGCACAATAGTCACGTGGCAGGAGTGCGCCGTGAAGTAAGTTAAATTTACTCAAACACAAATCTGACAGTAAAACTCATAACTGAACTTCTGTAACTGTTGGAGAATAAAGGCCTCTCTGTGCACAACTGCCTAGTTATCTTCTACCGTAGCCTGCATATAAAGCATTCAGGGGATATTGGTCAATTTTAGGGGTGGGGCAATTTGTCGATGTAATTGATGTAATCAATTACGGAAATGCGCCAATGCGTAAAACGTGGGTTGATGCGTCGCGGTCGCATGGTAGCGGGAGTATATTCTGCCTGTAGCGTGTTTTTTCAAACATGAACGTTACTGGTGACCCAAACGTAGCTGCTGCTATCCAAGTATATTTTATTACATACGTATGTCCTAAATCACAATATACGTATGTATGCCATGATAGCGGCAGCTATGTTTGGGTCACCAGTAACGTTCATGTTTGAAAAAACATGCTACAGACAGAATAACTTCCAGTTCAAAAGAAGAACGGTGCCGTCGTCTAATCAGCATGTCTCATGTTGCCCACTGGTACCTCCCTCTTCCGTTAGGTTAATGTTGTGTTTTGCACTTCAGGGCCACCGTACTTTTTACTTGAATTGAGCAAGCTCTTACTGTAACTTTATTTTGGAGAGATTCATGTTGCTAAACCAGATTACCAGTGAAGGCTGGGCTGGTTCTGGTTCTGGTTGCATGTTTTTGGTGCAGACATTTAATCTTGTTACTTTTGTAACAAAGGTTTTGTTTTTCAAGAGATGTGTTTGAATAAAATCTTGAAATATTAAGAACACATGCTTTTGCTTTTTATTTTGCGTAAATTCATTGTCATTAATCGATTAGTTAAAAATAATTGTTAGAATAATCGATAAATTAATTGTTAGATTAATCGACTAAACAAAAAAATAATCGTTAGATTAATCGATGAAAAAATAATCATTAGGTGCAGCCCTAGTAAATTGTTAAATTTAGCTTCCAGGGGATGCTCTGAATTCAAATGAAGATTATTTTAAGTCTTATTTTGATGCAGTTTTGTACATTAGTAGGAATGTAAAACAACATGGAAGTGAAAGCAGCACTCTGTTTATGTAAAGTGCAATAAAAATATTTTCTCTAAAATCAATGAATAATTATGATAAACAATAATGATCTCAATATTGATCAAAAATAATAATGATTAGCATTTTAGCCCTAGCTAGTTGTGAGGAAATATCTTGGCTACAGAAAAAAACACTTTGACCAAAAACAGCAGTGTCATGCAGCTGTTGCCACTATATGAGGCTAATTTAGTTTGGCCATCTAAATCATTAGTATAAAGCTCTGATTGATGCGTATAAAGCCAGATCTGAATGACGTCCAAAGCAAAAAACTATTTTAGATTAATTTACCAGTGCTCCATCACATGGGACAGGCTCCAAATGGTTTGCACACAGCAGAAAGGCATTTTTCAGCTTTTTTAAAAATTATTTTTCATTTTCTATGCTGATGCACTTCTGCAAAATCCCCACAGTCATTCTAGAATGTTTTTTTTCTTTTGCAATACTGTTATTCATGTCATCTGGCAAAAATCCCTGTATTTTTTTCCCAATATATCACAGAAAAAAATCACAATATGATTTCTCCTAATATCGTGCAGCATTACTGTCACTCATTTGTTTTGTCTTTCTTTTATACCTCTACAGATCCAGGCTCGATAATTTATCATAGGACCACTTGACAGTGAGCACTTAATCAATCAATAGCCTTAATGAGTCATATAACTGATCAGGTCTATCTATCGATTTATCTATTCAAGATTGCATCATATCAAACTCCATCTGGGTTCCCATTTGACTTGTAAACATCCGCCCCTCCCACGCATATGAAGGCCACTAGCCCACTCCCATCCCACACACACACACACACACACACACACACACACGTCTTTATCACATTCATTAAGGCCTAAGGAGTCTGTATTAACATTGTTTTGCAAAATGTCCTCACAAATATAAATGTCCTTAAAACATAGGTGTTACATTAAGGGCTGGTCCCCACACCTACATAACGACACACACACATGCGCGTCCCCCGCATCCCCACCGTCCTGACTGCGCTGCTCTCCCCGCCTCCCTGCACCCTTTGCTCGGCCTCACGCTCCCTCAGAGGCCGCTCACATCATTTACATTTTGACACGAAGGCCACCTTAGCAGCAGCCCGTATTTCTGGCCCCGCTATGGCGCTGAGAAATAACATGTCACGGGGAGACAATGTCACGGTGAAAGTTACAGCCTCTGCAGCGACGCGAGGATAAATCATGATGTAAAAGACCAAACTGGCGGATGCAGGATTTAATGAGGATGGGACCGAGCGTCAGACCCGCATTTGGTGCAGCTAGAACCGGGATATCAGGTAATTAACGGCGATCTCTCCGGGCTCCGACGGGCCCTGCGCGCAGGAATCCCTCCCCCATACCAAAATGAGCGACGCTGGTAAACAGAGCATCTTTTTTTACCCGAACATCCCTCCGAGGAAGGATCCGGACGCTTTGACCTTCTTGTCGGCGTCGGCCATCAGCTGCATGGCCTCCTTCTCCTTGCCGGTGTTGTCCATGGCGAGCCGCTGGAGGAGGGATGGGAGGAAAACGGGCCGATGTTCCGCAGTGGACGGAGAAGCGGAGCGGAGGAGACGAGGGAGACTCTGGTGCTGATGCTGAGAGGGCTGGAGCTCTTCTTCGACGGCCACGGAGGAAGGTCACCAGCGGCTCAGGGGCACCGCCTGCTGGACAGATGGGGAATAGCAGCAGACTGGTGCAAGTAAAGTCAAATATCTTACTTGATTTGATTTTGATTTGATAGTAATTTATTTCAAATATGCAAGAAAAGAAACAATTTAACAGTACAAAACAAAGATCCCTTTTTTTTTCTTAATACATTTGAAAAGTAGTGGGAAGAAATATACACTTGTTCTTGTTCTACTTGAAATTTAAAGAACCAAATAACAAAAAATACAAACAGTTAAGCCCCAAATTATTAATA
>OMNN01027280.1:0-12406 GCA_900302755.1 Chromis chromis
CACTGTTATGAATTTTAGCCTCAGCTCAACCAGGTCTGCAGCAAGTTTAAGTTAAACCATAAAAACAAGAATTTTAATGATTTTGAGAAGGTACAGCAGCCAGGATTGGGTTAAACCACAAGCACATTTTAAACAGTAGTTTCTGAGGATGCAGCAATGGAATTTAACCCGCTGAACCCCAAAACCCTACAGGTTTGACAGGCATGTTATCTTTAAAAGAAAATAACACCATGTATTAGAGCCAGAAAGAATCATCTGATTTTCAACTCTCCAACTGTCTGGAACTAATCATTTGTGATGTGTTGTTCCATCTGATACCGTAAACAGCTGTAAGCTTAAAACTGTAATGTTTCATCAGAAACACTTTATTCTACGTGGGTTGCTTAAAAGTTTGCCAAAAATAAACATTTGCTCTGAGCTGATTCTGTAAAACACAAAAAATTGCTGTGCTCCTCAGCGTAACCGTGTAGCCATTACTGACTCAGCCATGACTAACAGTCATAGAACAACAATTCTGGGACTTTTCAAATGAACTGGGCTAAACCGCAGGCTTTGTTTACACTGAACAGATACGTGTATAGAAACAAATTAAAAATGTGAGTTTTTGTAGTATGTAGAGTCAATATTTTTTCTATTATTGGTAAGACAGCAATTGGAAAAATGTTTTAAATGTTGACTCCAGCTTTTTCAAATTTTGTAAAATAAATATTCAATCTTAAACTTGTTTTTGTGTTTTTATATTATTTATGGCAAATAAAGACATTTTTGAGTTCTCTCTACTTATAGACATAACGGTGCTGTTTCCATAGAGGTGCAGGACTTTATATTGCAGTGAGTGAAAATGTGGCAACAGCAAAAACAAAAAAGAAAGAAAAAAAAAAACGCACCAGAAACTACTTTGAGTACAGAGGGTTAAGTGATCATGACTTGGACCCTGTCATCACAGGTTTAAACCCATCCTTAACATTAATCCACAGCTAATCTACAGAACAGCATTATGTTTACATTTTAACAAAACATATGGTATGTGCCTTTCAGGTATAATTAACATATGTTGAACATCATTCCTTCCTTAGAAAACATTTGCAAAGTGATTTTACATTGTGCATTGTTGGCTTCCATGTTTACTTGCTTGCAGTCTTTTTTTGTATGTTTGTTGGCATGTTACCGCCACAACTGTTAACCATGTGTATATGCACATACTGTACATGGTACCGTTAATATATATTTGGTCCTCTAGTGACTACTTCTAGCAGCAGGACTGTTTATCCATAACTGACTCAAAATAAACTACAGTGGTCATATTTGCAATGAAGGAAGATGTCATCCATTGTGGGGATGTTGGTCACGTGTTTTTGGACAATATTCTGGGTTTATGGCACAGAGTAATAGGCTATATTAGGTTCCTGTTGCACAGGCAATACTTATTAATAGGATAAATTCATTGTTGATTTTGACATTACATTTGTTCACAATAAGAAAAATATAGAATTTTGTCCTGTAAAGAGTTACAAGATAAGGACTTAATAACAAAGCAATGTCTTGACTTTATCACGTGTCTTGAGCTCAGATTAAAAAAACTGAAACCTTCAACTACTAAAGAGCAAAGAAATGGGGTTTACTGAGTCAAACGTAATGATGACAACTCTGAACATCTGTTACCTTGAATTTGTCGACTTCAGTCTTGGAGCAGGTGGCATGGTAAGAAAGAACCTGTGAAAAAAATGAAACAGTGTCACTCAATGTATTTTTTAAATCATTAAAATAACCAGTAGGGCTCTAAGAGTGACTGTGGCCACAGCTGAAAATGCTGCACGTCAGTTTCAGTGCATTTCAGTGTATCTTCCAGATGAGGACGTTAACACTCGCCTCTGGAGCAGTCTACAAGAGCAGCGATGTCAGCCCCGATTCCATCGCCATGTTCCCCTCATTCCCTCAGAGAAATACCTTCCACAGACCTGCAGTTGCTTATTTGATCATAAACGCTCATGTTTATTCAGCGCTGCCAGCAGCAGCGCATCTACATATGAGTTCATTCTGTGTCTCCCGTTTAAATGCTCGATCTGTCTCTATCTGTTCTCCTCTTCTCCCGTCCTGAAACAGTAATGCTAACTACTATAATTCACCTGAAAGCTCCCCATTGTAATCTAAGGACGTTCTGTAAAGGCTGACTAGTGCTGAATGGCTACATACCGCAGGGCAGATGAGGGATTGCTTTTCACTGCCTCTCATTAATTTTCAATAAAACCTTTGTGAGAAGGTTATCTACAAAGAGAGATCAGCACTTTTCGCATGCGTACATTCTCGTGGAAATATGAGACTAAAAAAAGGGAGCCAAGTACAAAAAAGACCCCCGAGAGAGAATAAGTGGGAAGAGGCTTTCTATTTTCCATGTAGCAGCTGTTGTTTCCTGTGACTTCTGGGTAAATGTGTCACCCCTGAGCATATGTTGACTAGAAGGGAAAGTAAAGATACGATTACAGCAAATGGAACACAGGAATAAATAGGATGGGTTAGGACACACTAGTTAAAATCATCTGAGGGAGAGCATAAAGCTAATGTAAACACAATGAGCATGCAGGCATGACGAACAGCAGCAGGAGCAGCAAGAAATCAACTCAAGTCAACACACCGAAGCAGTTTGCACAGAGATGTTTTCGCAAATGTAAGCAGACGTTGCTCGGAATGCGGAAGAAACTGCGTATTCTCATTTTAAAGTGTGATATGAGGCAGGAAATCAAATGAGATGTTCTTACATCCAAAGCCACAGACTGCTTGGCCCAAGACTTCTTCACCTGGTCGTACATGATGGTGTTGTTGATGCCCAGTCCACAAAAGATCACAAACGCCTAAGAAAAAGGATCAAATACAGAAATACATTTGAAGCTCCAGCAGTTTCCAAAATGCAGACAGGATACTTAAAGTAGAAAAGATACAGAAGCAGGTGTAATACCTCAAAGAGACGCTGGTCTGCATCATCGAATGGTTTCCCATCGAGTCTGTTCAGCACCTGGGCGACACCTGGAACACAAAATCCATTTATCCACACAGTTAAAAGACAGCAGCTCAGCTCTGTGGTTTCAATTTAAAGAGAATCAAACCTGGACACTACATACACCGATCAGGCACGACATTATGACCATCTGCCTAATATTGTGTTGGTCCCCCTTATGTGGTCAAAAATGAACCATTGGGCATGGACAAGAGGACCTCTCAGGGTGTCCTATGGGGTCTGGCACCAGGACGTTGGCAGTGGATCCTTTGGGTACTCTAGGTTGTCCAGTGGGGCCTCTGTCAATCAAACTGGTTCCACTGCATCCTGTTGATGCTTGATCAGAATGGGGTCTAGGAAGTTTGGAGGTCAAATCAACATCTTGGGCCATTGTCATGTTCCTCAAGATGTTCCTGATTGTTTGATGTCTTTGCCATGTGGTGGGGTGCATTTTCCTGTGGTGGTAGATTTGGGATTGCCATTTGCATGAGGGAGTGTGCTTGTTCTGGGACAATGTTTATTTGGGTGTCTAAGTCTCATCAACATGGATGCCAAAATCCAAGGTTTTCCAGCAGAACACCACATAGTACCAATATGATCAATGTTATTCACTTCACCTGTCAGTAGTCATAATGTTTTGGTTGATCGGTGTATTATTGACTTCTATGCATTATTAAACATCAAGAAGTGATGCAGTATCTTCTCATAGGTTTAAAACATTCACAATGCTGTTGTAAATTCTGTTGTGTCTATCAAAAATCCTCGCAGACTGACACGTGGTTATACAAAATGACAAAGCGGCGTTTAATTAATGTTATCTAAAAAATCCAGTTATTGTCCTCAATGCTGCGCTGCGACTGAAACCTTTTTATTTGACAGCAGTCTTCCCTGTTTAGATGGCATCTCTCATCATCTAATTAGAAAAAGGCTTTGACAATAAAGCATAAACATTTAATTGATAGAGAGCGACTTATTGTTGCTGAGGAATTATGCTAAAAAAGTAATTACACAACACATTAACATATTCATTTATCTATTGGAGGTCAAGCAAACCTGCCACGGTGACATTTCAATTTCAACGTATAGCTGGAAAAGGATTAGCGTCGCGGCTAAGAAAAATTTTCATTATGGTGCCGTGAAATTTAAAGTACACGGTTGATGTTTTTCAAATCTACCATCGCTTCTTCTGTAATGAGCTAATTTGTGACGAGTTAATTTGCAGCATAGGTGGCCCCGAGCATGAGCGAAGTAAATGGCTGCTTAGAGCCCCATGGCCACTAGATAAACTTCAACTACACCACTTTCCAAATGTCACAAGTGTTTTTGTAATCATCAAAATAGAGCAAAAACTATATTATCGCAATAATGCACAGTTTTAGATGGCCCATAGTGTTGTGTGACTGCACAATGCAATATATTCACTGGAGGTGGTGTCAAATTCTGCTTAGGGCTTCACAAAGCCTTGGGTCTGCAACCAGCTCAGCACTACAACTCAAAATCCTCTTCATCTTCTATAATCTTCTATGTCTTTAAGAGGCACTTCACTGATTTTACTCATCAAATCGAAGCTACACATGACTGGCTTAAGACAACAATGTGAATGCTCTGGAGTAGCTGAGTCAGAGTCCAGCTCTCGACCTAATTGAAAAAAAAAGGCTTTTTTCAGCTGCGATGTGTAAGAAACCTGACAGCGCTGGAGCAGTTTTGCAAAGAAGAATACCCAGAAGTGCAAAGCTGAAAGAGGCTAAATCACATAGACTCTAAATAGTAACTTAGAAGTGGTGAATACTGATACAAACACGCATTTCATATCTTATTTTTTTGTAATTAATTTAGATCCTTAGCAAAAAAAACAAACATTGAAACTACTTTTATTCAGTGTTGCAGCACAATAATCAATAGATCAAAACATCAAACAACAGATTCATAAGCGAGAGGTGAGAGGGCTGAATAATGTCTCCACAAAGTACAAAATCTAACAAATAGAAATCTGTTTTTACAACTGTGGATATAATTGTGTTTTAGTAGTTTGTCTCTGGCCTGAGGGTGTTCACTTAAATGATGTTCTGCTTATTTGGAACTAATGGTAATTTGTCGACTGAAAGTTTTTCCAGCATTTCAGGCGGAATCAAAAGCCAAATTGTTATTCACTCTGATTATCTGGCTTGTATCATTTTTATCATAATGTCCTTGTTAACTGAGCGGATGTTCATTAAATTTGACAAATAAATCATCTGAAACTCGCAGAGCCACGCGACTACTTTTATTAAAGTGAATAATAATGGCACATGGCTGCATAATGTGCAAATATTTATTTTATTCATATCTGATGTTTGACTTTAAACCTCACACTTATTGTTATGGCTACAACAGTATTCCTTGTGGTTGCTTTTTGAATGAGCCGGCTGTAACCTTAGCGGATGACACAAAGACATTCATTCTTTAACTGGATGTATCCTTGACTTGAGAATTTCATCTCCTGCTGCTTTGTTTGTATAATGGTTTTTCACTCCAGATCCTCAGGTGCCACCCACACACTGCATTTCTTTCTCCCCTCACTCTTTCTGCTCTTCTTTCCTCTCCCCTCTCCCCTCCCTGGCAAATGCACTTACACCTACGCAAAGACGCACACAGGTCTTAACCAACCATCTGCAGCAGATATGCTGATCACTTTGCACTCGAATAAAACTAATGGCTTCCTGCGTCAGATCTCAGCGGACCGAGCGGGAGCAGCTATCATCGCTCCTCCCTGCAATATCCAGCACCAAAACCAGACGAGAGATCAATGATTTATCAGAGTGTCAGTGTGGTGCTAGCCCAGGGCTGATTCACAAGCACAAAGCACACTGCCAGAAGAAGGGAACTCCACCTCCAAGTGTGGACTGATGGTGCAAGCAGAGGATCTAATCGCACACATGCAGTCTCAGCTGAACACACGCTCAGGCTGCCCTATTATCTGCTTTGTGCAGCAAAACTGTGCATGCTGCTGCTATGTGGTGCTCGTAATGAAAGCATAACTGCATCATAAACACAACAGGCAGACAAAAGTATGTGGACACCTCTATCTTTTGATTTGAGGTAATAGTTTGAGTTACACAGTTCCAGTTAAAGTAGTCTAAATGCCATATCCCTACATGCAAAACAACATTTTAGACCAACTTGATCAGCACCTTTTGAATTAACTAAAGTGCAAACTGCCAAATGTCCAACAGCAACTGACCTCACTTTTGCTCTTGTACCTGAATGGGAACAAATCTCTGCAGCCTGGTTTAGAAATCTTGTAGAAACCCTTTTCAGAAGAGCAGAAACAGCCACAGCAGTTTATTGATGTTGTTTTTTTAAAGTTGATAATCACCTGGGTCTCATGTGTCCACATATTTTTAGCCGTAATGTCTCTCATTTTTCTCTAACACAACTGTATTAGCATATGTAATGTTTAACAATTGATCAATCTAATTAAAATCAAGTATACATGCACAGATAAGGGGGAAAGAAGGTTTCATTTGTTAACTTACCAATAATCTGGTGGTTGCTGTTCCATATAGGAACACAAAGCACAGAGCGGATATGGAAGTCAGAGAACTGGTCTGCCTACGAAAAGTGGGAGAGTAAATAGTGCATGAATTGAGGATTATAATCAATCTGGATCAAACAGCCTTTTCATACACTTTATTATATTTCTGATTTTAGCTTCTTCTAGTGTTAAATAGGACTATTGCTCATTTTAGAGTGTATTTCATGTTGGAAAAAATGATGTAGACCTTTTTGAAAATTATGTTTTCATTCTTCAAAGTGAGCCGCTGAGAGAATGTTACCTGTTCCGAAACTCAACTGTGGTATCAGCAAGAGTATTGAAAGATTTAAAACGATACCGGGGGTCCCTTGTAATAAATTTATCACCGGAGTATTAACTATGTATACATGCCTCACCTCTAATGGAAGAGCAGTGCTACATGGAAATATAGAGCAGCAGCAAGCAGCCAGTTGCCGTCTGTGTTCATTCCAGTGAGGGGGCCTACTGGCAGCGGTAGTGTTATAAATGAGAACACACTTGAGTTTTTTCCTGCCACTGTTACTCAAGGTTGACCGTGTCAAACTTTTGCTACTCGTGCTCTGATTCTGGTTGGAATCCGTGCAGCTTCAGCACCTCCTGGTTCGAAGGAGGCCTCTCCTTCCCCCTACAGAGATCAATTAACAGCTGACAACGTGGAATAATGGAACCACCATTAAACGCTAGTTATAAAAAAGCACTAACTCAAGGGCAACCGCGCTTTACTTTAAATCTTAATTCCGAGAGGCTTCATCAGTTCCACTGACTCGGCAGCCATTTTCATCCCTGTGAGCTCTTCACACCTGGACAAGTCCATAAGGTCACATGTGAGTCATTAAGGGACAGACGCCGATCTTGTGAGAGCTCGGTGTCCAATTACTCGAGGTGTAAATTGTGGTGAAACTGTCGCGAGTGTCAACGCGGCAACACAACCTGATAAACAGCTCAGGATGGATGTTACAGTCTGACATTCATGGTCCCCTTAATTTCTGTTTCCCACCTATCAAAATGCACACTTCTAATGCCATCCTGACACCACTTCCCAGGAGGTTTCATTAATGAAGCCATTAATGAATCCCATGCGACTTTATTGACCCATGTGTGACATCAAGGTGTGAACATCTCATAGTGGTTTTAAAATGCATGGACTCCACAGCAGCCGGGGGAAGTGTCTCTTGGGTGAGGAATGAAATGTCTTAAGCAGTGAGTCTATTTTCATACCTCTGGATATCTGGATGACCGAGAACCATCACAGGCGCATTTCATACTGGTTCTTCTTATCATTTTGCTCAGGATGAAATCCCAGTGATGTGAATTTCAAGAGGTGTGTTAGCATGTGGTTACCTCAGCATCAAAGCGAGGATCCTGATAGGCGTCACTAATGTTCACCGGCAGTCCTGTGGATGCCACCAGCTCTGCAATACTGTTGTTGATGAGCCAGTCTGAGTACGACGATTTCTCCATGCTGTCTTTGAAACTAGAGGTCAGAAAATAAATTACAAAAGAAACAGGGTTGAACCAACTTTTTCTTTGCTCAGAGGATGTTTGGAGTATATTTTTCTAAAGCACTCACTCAGCTGATCACTAGTCATCGTGAAAATAAACAGACAACAGACCAATCCTCCTTCTTCTCATGGACCCTCTTTTACATCAACGTGTATTTAATGAACTTTTCATACAGTAGATGTCAGTAAACTTCTCCTGCAGCTTTATGAAGTAATGAAAAGTTAATTGTGTGATTGTCTACCTCATTGCCAAACGCCCCCACACTCTGCCACAGAAACACCTGCATCACCGCTCAGGCTTCCACATTAATTGCAGGGGGCTGACTTTTTTTCATATCTTCACATGCTACTAGGAAAATGTTCGGCGTGGCTCGTCTTTCAAGATTAGAATAAAGACGGTGAAAACACTGTCAGATCTTCTGATTCCCTTTGACCTGGCAATACAGCTGTGTGTGGATGTGCAGCCCACAGCGCAGCAGGGAATAAACCTCATGGGTGTGATGGCAGGATGCCTCACCTCCTTTTATAATTGCTCTTCGTTCTCTTTGTCTTATGTCTGTCATTTAGCAACATTATCACCCCCGTGGGAGTTGCTGGGGATTGTGGGCAAAACAGAAATCCTACAGTCCGCTCACCTTTTGACAATACGTTTATTTACCTAATTACGCGTATAAATCGTGCAGCCTTCCTTGTTATTCAGATGTGAATGGCAACATGGCTCCTGTGTGTGCAGAGCAGGTTGTGTAATAAACACAAGGTTGGTGGTTCGATCCCCAAGTTGCTCCTAATAGTATTGCATTGCTTTGCATGGCAGCTCTTCCGACATTGGTGTGTGAATAAGTAAATGTTGTAAACTATAGTTAAAAGGAGCTAAATAGGTGCACAACATTTAGGAAAGCTCATGTCATCACAGTGATGTAATTTTAACATGGACTGAAATTTGCACAGCTAACAGCAGAAAATGTAGCAGAAGACTACATTGGCTAGTCTAGCATTACTAATTTCTTTATATTGGTATTTCTTGTGCTGTTTTTTTTTTTTTTTTTCAAATTACAGTTAAAGTTATCAGTACTGGCTTGAAGTGACCACATCAGTTATGGCAAGTGCAGGACTCGGGGGGATAATTTGTCTTCCTTTCATCGTTGTTTTCATCCATAAACATCCCACACAATATTAAGCCTCTCTTTCTCCACTCAGCCATGCCTAGCAGTAGAGAGAAGCAGCAAAACCCAATTAAGCAGGGCTCCCACAGTATGCCTTCTATTCAGAATCAGCATATTACTCCCACAGCACTACAGAAGAGTCAATTTTTTTCTTATTTTTTTTATCCTTGATGGACAGATTTAAGACACTCTGTGCAGGATTTCCAGGTGCTGTCGTGCCAAAGGCAAACAAAGGGGAAGTTATGGCTATTTAGTGAGAAGGTTGCTGGTATGACAAGAAGGGAAATGGAATATTTTTAATCAGGCCAGATGGTACAGAGGTGCAAAGTAGATTTTAACAATAAAACATAATACATACCTGCTTTCAGTGTCTGCACTGCACTTTGGGGACAGTAGCTCAAAGGACTTGGTGAACTTCACCACCTGAAAGATTTAAACGGGGAAAACCCACTAAAGCTCACAGAGATACACAGTATTTACTGAGAGAATAAAAAAAAAGAGGCAGACAGAAAGGAGAGACATGCACATGCACAAATATACTGACAGGTAGACACATACACAGTAGGACAACAGAGAGAAAAACAGTACCGGTGACTCAATGTCCTCCAGCAACTGAACAGAGCAGCGTTCGCACTTAAGCAGCGTCTGGGCACGGTGCATGATCTTCCTTACAATCTTCTCCAGGTCAGTCTGTTCTTCAAACAGGTCATTGACTACCTCCAGGAGTGCCTGATCACCAGCGACAGAAAAAGATACCACTGGCATTATTCCCAACAATCTAAACCACAGACTAAATAAGAAATCTGTCAGCAGGTGATAGTGAAGACACTTTAAATAAAATTGTTTTGCCTCCCTCAGTTGTTGGAACCTGATTATTATCATTTTCTTTAAACCATAAAGCAACATGATGATAAAACATGATTACTTTCCCCAATAAAAGTAAATTAGGCCCTTTATCTAAGGCACTACCCACCCAATTTAATACACAAGCACATAAAAATCAGATGGTGTAAAGGGAGCTCTCCTCATTTTTCTCTTCTAGTCACTGAACTGTGTTCTCATTATGTTCTCTTCCATCACAGATCAATGTGTGACATGAATTAGTGCATCTCTTATCATTCCCTAGGAGGCTTAGATCATGGACCAGGCCCTCGCTTGGATACAGGCCCATCCCCCCCTCTACAGATCCACAGAAAATGTCCATGCAGGGCTGCATGCTGCTCTGTGATTCCCACTGCAGTGGCAGCAAGTGGGCTGCTGCTGATCAATACTCAGCCTCAATGTCAGCACCAGGGGGGGAGGAAGTAATGCTGATCCAACGGATGGGAGGGTTATTATCTTGGTTGGCCCTATGGCCCTTACCCGACTCCTGTCGTACTCCTTCCTTGAGGCTGAGAAGAGCTGGGCGTTGGAGATTGCAATTCCACAGAAGGGCAGGTACATCTGCAGCACCTGTGGATGTAGGGAACACTTGTAAAAGTTGCTGATTTAATGCAGCTACAGGTATGTAATGCTCACTGAAACGAAACATGTATACCTGACATTTTTTAGGAAATATCTTTAAAGCTGCCATGTGGAATTTTTGCCCACCAGTGTCACTATTATTTGTATATTTGAGGTGAGTTCCCGTTTAGTTTATATCACATGAGCATGAGAGCAATGCAATAAAGTCCTTCTGATTGTTACATGCTATTCCACTAATTTACAAAAAGCAGTAATGTGAATCAAACATATGAGCCAACAAAAAAGCAGAAAATAATTACTTTGCAAATGTTTTATGAGGAAAATAATGCATTAACATGTTTATTCCCATTTTAAATTAGTTTTTTGTTTATTTACAGCTCCACAGGGCACCTTTAATATTGTATTAGGTTGTTTGTTGGAAGAAAACAACAACAAAGAAGAGTATATATTATATTAATATCTCCGTCCCAGAAAAACTTAGCTTTTGAACTGGAACAAATAAGAAATGGCCTTTCATTGGCATTATTACTTGCTGGGACAAATAAATCAATTCAACTGGCATTTTACCATTTGACTGAATAGTCTGACTCACTGCGCCTTGGGCTGATAACACGAATTCCTTATTTCACTCATATTTTCTTCACATAAATAATGTAATCACTTGATGTGGCCTAATGACTGTAGTTAATATGTATCCTGAAATTGAATCGATGTCGTACTAGTTTGGAGTCGAACTACATTTCTTTCCCTCCTCGCCGCTGTTGGCTCATAATGAACGTCAATACACAGTCACTCTACGGAAGGTTCGGTGAAGTGGCCTCAGCTACAACTGCGATGCGATGACACCTCCAACAATGTCGCCTTATCTGAGAGACCCTCAGCCCCCCCAATAACGTGGAATCAATAGAATTTAGGTGGTGTGCTTCCTTACTCTGCCCTTTTGTTGAGTTATCTATCTTTAGCATCTGGCTGCTGTGTAAACAATACAATCAGTACAACAAACCCACTAATATTTACCAGCCGTCAGCCTGACCTGAGGGGAGGGACACTGCAACAATGCATGAATGGGAAGTTACTCAGCTGTGGCCGCTGATACTGGGATATCTCTTTCACCTCTCAGAGATGATAATGTATCAGTTACTCATCGGGCACAAATGAACATGTGACAAATACAACCCTGTAGCATTATGCGGCCTGTACCTGTGACAAATATTGCTTAGGTAGTCCACAGGCTCACAGCCTTATTGGGCAAGTTAGGGCTTCCATATAAATGCTTAAGTGGAAAATACACAACATACACTGATCAGGCATAACATTATGACCACCTGCCTAATATTGCGTTGGTCCCCCTTATGTGGTCAAAAATGCTCTGAACCATTGGGCATGGACAAGAGGACCTCTCAGGGTGTCCTATGGGGTCTGACACCAGGACGTTGGCAGTGGATCCTTTGGGTACTTGTGCAGTGAGGCCTCTGTCAATCAAACTTGTTCCACTGAATTCTGTTGATGCTTGATCAGAATGGGGTCTAGGAAGTTTGGAGGTCAAATCAACATCTTGGGCGACTGTCATGTTCCTCAAGATGTTCCTGATTGTTTGATGTTTTTGCTATGTGGTGGGGTGCATTTTCCTGCGGGGGTAGGCCAGTGACATTTGGGATTTCCATTTGCATGAGGGAGTGTGCTTGTTCTGGGACATCAGAACACTACATAGTACCAATATGATCAATGTTAT
>OMNN01027289.1:0-25371 GCA_900302755.1 Chromis chromis
TGAATGAATTTTCACCCCAGGTGGGACTCATACCCACAATCCCTGTCTTAGAAGGCCAGTGCCTTATCCATTAGGCCACTGGTACAATTTCAGCATGAACAGCCAGAAGTCTAAGACAGAAAAGTGGTTATTTTAGTGAAGTTTATGTCTCTGAACCTTTATGAGGGGTCTGCAGATGATCTCCTGCAGCAATCAGTGTGATTCCTTCTCTTAAAATCTGGTAAAAAACATAGCAGCAGCATTATGAATGAGTTGCAGACAGAGGTCTGCTGATACCAGAATAAAGTGTGTAGCAGTAGTCAAGTCAAAAGGACAAAGGTTGACCTTATTTTCTACTTCTGCAAATGTCCTGATCTTAGTTGAATGTCTCAGTGGGACAGAGCAGGACTGCACCATATGAATCAAAAGACAACTGAGTCCAGAAATGCAGCTATTTTAAGGGCGAGCCACACATAACAGCTTGCATTTACTACCCAATATATACACATGAATGCAACCTGAACTATATGTTCCCACTGTCGCTTAACTGCAGTTATTATGTATTGAAAACTTCAAAAGCACAGATTACCTGTAATTCAGTTTTGGGGCATATGAGGTCTTTATTTACATCTCCTGATTCTATTAAAGTCACAGAATTCCTACAAAATAATATGCTTCTTTGCGTTCATACATATGGGTCATGAAGATTTATGCCTACATGTAAATATAATCATGTCTTGCAGACTATTGCAGATCACTAAAACCATTTTGATGTTATTCTAGCTATAATTGCGTTTGCCCTGTTTCCATCTTGATTCTCGTGACCACAGCCGTTCAAAAATTCAAATAAACTTCAGGAGCACTTTAAAGATTAATGTTTTTTCTTATCCATCCAGGTATAGTATTCCTCAGTAGCTCTGTTCCATGCCCTTTTTTCTTGCTGAAGAAGGAAATGCCTGGATGTGCATTTCAAAGGCCTCAGCATCATTAAAGAAAGCGTCAGTCTTGGATGAAAGCTTCACTGTTGATTCAGACATCCAGCACCATCCCTCTCACTATCCGAGCACTCCTCCGATGATGACACATGTTCTAATCATTGGGTCACGTCACATCTGATGCTCTTAGCAACATCAAAAGTCCCACGTTGAGATGCAGAAATTCTCAAAGAAGCAGAGGAAGGAGACGGCAACCAAGCTTCCTCAATTGGTTATGTTGGGGAGGAGAAGAAATCGTTTGACACTTCCCTCTCTGCTCTCCCATTTCTGAAGCCCTCAGGGATGCGGCAAGGGCTGTGTGGCTGATCTCTACCTTACAAGGGCATCCACCGGGAATTAAGCAGCTGCAGAAATGGCTTTTATTCATATATTTATGTCCATGGAGAAGTCATAAGGGAGTCAAGGCAGAGTGAAGAGCGCAGGTCTCGGGCTTGTACAGTGCATTTTTTTTCATGATATTAATAGATTGCCAAGCAGTGAGAAACCTGACCTAGTTAAAGTCCCTTGAATGGGCTTTGTTACTATATGCTGCGCTGAGTGTGTTCCGCTGTGGGCCTCTGCTTGAATGGACAAACACTATCGGCGGATTCCACTTCATGTTGACAGGAATGTAACACTTTACTCCTTTTATTACATGTATAATTCAGAATTTTCAAACGCAATTTTCAGTGGTACATTTTTACATGTATAATTGCTGAGATGTTGCAAAAACAGGCCAAATTGTGTTAAAATTTATTTCATGTTTTCTTTTTTTCAACTGTGGTTGATTATTTTATAAAATTTCACTTAATTCTCCTAATTGCACAACTTTATTTATCAAAATTATAGGCTTTTATTCTCAAAACATGTTTTTTCTTTTTTCTTTCTTTTTTATTAACGTCCATAATTTTTCACACTAAAAGATTCATGAATGAATAGTTTAATGTTTAGTTTCCCTGATTACTAATTTACATTATCAGGCAATTGTTATGCAGAACATCAAGCTATCTGGCCCAACAAACACACAATTTCCTTTACTTCCTTACATGCCCGATCCGGCAGGAGGAGAGGATACAGTCCGGACAGACACCTCTCCTCTGCTCTGCTTGCCCCGCCCCATTTTCCTTCTCCCAATAGGCAGAGATCCAGGAAGAGGAAGTGTAGATAAGCTGGGAGTGGCCTACTAGAGTCTCTCTGTGGGACCATGCGGCCAGCTCAGGTGAGTTTGTGTTGTAAGGTACAGGATTGGTTTGTTTTTTCCGTTTGTTCTCTTGTTTTGGTTGCCTTCTTGAAGGAAATGTTAGATGAGGCAGTTAAATGTAGCCAGTGAGTTAGGGTGGGTAGGCCTCCACCTTTAGCACCCTCTACCCCCTACCTGAACCAGGGTCTACATCCCATCCCTACTTTCATCTTTAACTCTACCTCTTCTACTTCTACCCCCTACCCGAACCAGGGTCTGTATCCCCACACCCCGCTTTATTGGTGCAGTCGGTGAGAGGCAGGGGTAGGTGATTGTAGTGCTGCACGTGGCAGTTGTGTGTAGCATCGAGGCCTATGGTAGTATCTGAGCAGTTAGCATTGGCATTTAGCAGTTAGCACTAACATTTTAGGCAAATCCGGCTGTATAGTCTCTTTGTATGTGGTGAGTTTGTTAGTAGTATTGAAGTATTTTAGCAGTTAGCGGTTAGCATTAGCATCTAGCATTAGCTAAATGGTAGCATCGGTACTGGTCACTACCTGGAGCATCTCCTAAATGGGCCTGGGTCAGTTGAACGTGGCAGTGCTGTTTGAAGTAGTAGTTAGCATTAGCATTTAGCAGGTAGCATCAGCACTGGTCACTACCTGGAGCATCTCCTAAACGGGCCTGGGTCATTTGAACGTGGCAGTGCTGGTTGAATTAGCAGTTTGCTTTAGCATTTAGCAGTTAGCTAAGTGGTAGCATCGGCACTGGTCACTACCTGGAGCATCTCCTAAACGGGCCTGGGTCAGTTGAACATGGCAGTGCTGTTTGGATTCTGTAGGAGCAGTGTGAACTTGCTCTAGGGGGGTGACTCTGGGATGCCAGAGTTCAGCGCCTAGCCTCCTAGAGGTGTCGTGGGACTAAGTAGGCGAAACACCGTTGAAGGGAGGTTTCCACCTGATGACCCCCAGAGACGTGTTAGGAATCACTGCTCACTGGTAGGTATAGAGACGGAATAGGGATCCTAGGTCCTCCATGGAGTATGAATCCTTTTTTAGCACAAGTGTCTTGTGGTTAAATTAACTACTCAGAACTAGGCGGTATTTAGCTTTGAAGTTCTGAGCTGAAAAATATGTCCTATTGTTGTTGCTCTGCTGTGCCATTGCAGCAGCAGAGTGACACTGAGGGCAAACATATTTATGTCTGTGCACTATTACATTAAAGCTATAGGGTTAGCTGTTGCTACTGTACCAAAGAATGGTACTAAGGTATGTATGCCAATGTTATATTATTATAATTCACTTAAACAACTTTGTGCTCATTACAAGATACATTGACCTTCTCACCCAGAGCCAGAAGGCGACAATTTAAATGTAATTTGATTTAATTTATTTTTTACATGTTATGAAAATGTTCATACCTGTATGATATATGGTGATGTTCCTTTATATCTTAGCAACTAGCTGCTATGGATAGCCAGAGCTCATCCAGCTTTCACTAACTATACATTAATTCCCAATAAATTCGTTTCTTCACACCAATGTTTTTTTTATATGACAGCAACTTTATTTCTTAAAGCTGAATTAATTTGTCATGCTCTCATTTTCTTTTTTTGCATTGTTAAAATGAGCGTGATACATGAATGAGTAGAGTAGTAAGTGGCTCTAAAACCAACAAAATGAGAGAAGAAATGGCAGATTGATCTCTCCTCCTCAGCCACACACTCACAGTAACACCCACCTGTTAAAGCCACTGCCAGGGCTGCACTGCAGGAACATTAACACATAAACACACGCGGGCAGGAACACACATACACACCATCTTGGCCACAGTGCACCTGATCACAGCCCACACATGGAGAAAACATACACATAGCTCCACTTGCCAAAAGAATCACAGCGTGTTGTGTGAGAGCAGTGGATGACTAAGGCAGGGGGGGGGGGAGAAAAAAACAAGGAAGTCAAAGCGTTTTAGTGAGCAGAAAGGAAGAGTGGAAGAACACTGCGTTGGTTCTTTGTTGTCTGAAGAGCAGAGTAAACTACATTGTGGTCGCTCCTGCTGTATATTTTTACACATTACAACAGCTCTGCCTCCCAATAGAGCTGTCTCTCTTCTGTAAGCTCTTTTACATCTGAATATTCACAATCCCACAATGTGTTTTTGTTCCAGGTAGGTACATGCAGAGATAAATATAGATGAGGTGCATCTCTGAAGAACCCTTTTTTTCTGTACTTTTCTTTTTAACTTCTACATACCCCCCAACTAACCCTCACATCCACTCGCCTGAGTGAACCGATAATAACTCTCTGCTCCCCATTCACCTTTTCACCTCTCATAAGGTTCAAGTATTGTGGCACTGTGTGCTCAATGCTGGGTACAGCTCCGCCGCTAACCTTGCGACCTTATGCAGAGACTCACAGCGACACACAAGCACACACCCCCTCGCTCGTGCACACACTGAAACACTCCTACGCTCGGATGTGAGTGCACGCGTGTCATGCCTTCTTATGGGCACCGCTCCAGTCATAATGGAATAAGGCTGGAGCTCCAGAAGGAAAGTGACATGAAGCGCGGTCACACACATGCATATGCACACTATCATCTAGTGGAGAAATCTCTGTGGGCTTTTTTGCATCACTGCTTCTTGTTCCTGAGGGAGAACACTCCCTCTGTCATGAAAAGGGCCATATAGTGAACACTGTGTTCTGCAAGTACATTTGTAGACACAGTATATGCTCAATTTTCAAGCTAGTGTGTGAAAATCATCATATTAATATGTTTAATTAGCACAATCAAAACACGTTTTCAGAAATTGCTCCTGGCTAATCCACATTATGGTGTGATCACAGTTTGTGTTGTGCGAACGTCTGCAGTATGCGTGTGTCTGTGGCAACAAACCCAGAGTGTAATTGACTGTCTAGGCTGTAAGCTGAAAAGCTTTAATTATATGATCGAGTGTTGAGGAAAAATATAAACATTCTCAAAAACCTGGTTAACTTCAGAAAGGTTTATGGTGTGTCTCTTCATTTGAGATGCAATGCTTGGAAAGTTCCGAGAGAATCTCATTTTGTTTGTTGTGAAACAAACTGTTGCTTTCTCCTATATCTTGAATTTGTGGTAGCGTGTCTGTGAGCGTGTATGAGTGAATAAGAAAAAGTAATGTTAAATCAATGAGAAACACTTCTCAGTGAAAATAATCTTCAAACAAGCTCTCCCAAACTCCCCCAGACTGGTAGGTACGTCTATATATTAACATATTTTTAGGGAGAAGGTATCATTTCATATTTTTTATTTTGTTGTTGTTGTTTTTTTTTATACCTGTGAGCATTGAAGAAAGGAAGTTAATTATATAGCATTACCATGGTAACAGCACACCAGTTGATTTATCTCCTGCTGATTCACTGCCAGCGAGTTCAGTTTTGAGTGCACCCTGGGAAATGTCTGCAGGTAGTGAATTGCAGTACACTTCCTGGCCAATAACAACTTAAATTCAAACACACATAATGAGACTTACTTTATTTAGGCAGCCAGAGTGGAACAGTCGTGGGGAATAAATAAAATGAAAAGCAGAAAAAAAAAGTGCAGAGGCCGCTCAAAGTAGGGTACATTCATCACAAGTGTCTGACCCAATACTGTTCGTCAGGCAGACCCGAAAAAGGGCTTAGGACTAATAACCTTGAGTCACACAGCAAAGATTTACAGGGACCTTTGGGCCAAGTTGTGGAAAACTATTATGCAAATCTAGCACATTATCCTGCCTTTCCTGTCTTCTCCATCACCAAAAGCTGTCACTAATGCGCTCTGCCTGCTGTGTGGGCTACAAACAGACAAGAAAGAGACAAACAAATGCAAGCAAAAAGGCAGACATGAGTAACCTCATGTTTTTTTTCTCTATCTGTCTCTTTCTCTCGCTTTCTATTTGTCTTACTGGGTCTTTCATCCTCACACACAGAGACACTTTGTCAGACTGATGCATACTCACATAAATGCGCAGCATAAACAAAAAAGACAGAGAGGAAACAAAAGGAAACCTGAGAGACGGCCCTTTCGCTCTCCTTGCGACATCTGTATGGACTGATATGCACACGTGAGGCCATAGGCGTGCACTCAAAGCTGCACTCATATAGCGGTGAGTAATCAGGCCTGTCTGCAGTCCTAATTACACTCGCATCTGGCTTTTAGTCACCCATGAGTAGCCAACCACAGTAGGATAAACAAGCCCCTTGGTGTCACATCTTGGCAATCACAAAGGTGACACTGGGGCACGGATAGAGGGCAAGCCAGCATGGAGAGATGGAACGAGAAAAATGGAATATCATTTTTACTCTTCTGCAGCAAATAAAAGACCCGAATATCAGAATAAAGTTGAAAAGGTTAATGAAGTATGTCAGTGACAGTTACTTTTCAACATGCTGAAATGTCTGACCCTCTAAACAGAACCCCAGCCTCCACCGTGACACAGATCAAAACAATCTCTGGCTCATACCTCAGTGAAGGAGAACCGAGTGAAAAAAAGACATTTCAGATAAACAGCCAACAAAACACCTTATTCTACATCAAACGCCAAAGCTGCAGAGTTATGCTTCGCAATCGACTGAGAGCCTTTCTTTGAATGGAGACGTTTGGTTCTCTGATTAGCTAGCTCGCTTGTCTCTGTTGTGACGTTATTGGTTGTTGCAGGTCAGTGAAGCGCAATCAGACAGCAGGGGCGGGAGGTTGAAGCAGTGCCAGAGACTTGTGTAGGGAGAGAGGGAGTCTGCTTGGCGTTGCTGCAGTAGCTGGTGATCGCTGGTAAAGGTCAAGAGGTCACGCATCGCAGAAAGCCACGCTGTCAAGTCATTGTCAGTCATATTTAGTTGACGAATGCTTGTGTCTAATTGAGTGAAATCATTACACAAATTTCCAAAGCAAGTCTATGGATATTTTAGTGTTTATATGACAAGCGTCTTCTGGCTGGTTTGCATAGGAGTCAAAAAATGGCCCAGAATTTCAAATTTGTTGACATCCTCTTTTCTTTTCTGTGACACCTGTTCCATAGAGAGTCCCTTGGAGTCAAATTCAGGACAATGTTTAAATTATATAGCAACACAGTATTTCTTAGCCTACTTGTGTGTGTGGGTGTGATATTTGCTCTGCTTGTATGTAGGCTATGGAAAGAGAAATACATATTTTTTTCTGACAAACGCTGGGGTTCAACCTGAGTTGATGAGTGAGCTTGCAATGCAGTTTTACCCCACAGGTTTGGAGTTACATATCATGGCTAGCAAAGTACTATCATACCAAAGGACAACTTGCACATGTATGCATACTGTAGCTGTCTGGTGGAGGTGTTTCTTTACCTAGGATAAATGTCATTATCCTAATTTTGTGGTTATTATCCTCCACTGTGGTTTTTGATAGAAAAAGCTGAAGCCTAAGAGAGTAAAATTGGATAAAATTGGAATTCAGTTTGGAGCTGCAGGCTGAAGCTGTACTTTCTAATTTAGGTAGATGGTGGTTGAAATTTGATTTAATATTGGCTGGCTTGACTGGTAACTCAACCACAATTCCAGACTAGGTTTGGAATTTAATGTGGGATGTGCCAGATGAGAACTGAGCAAATTGGTGAAATTGCAGGTGGTGGAAAGAGAACTTTTTTGGTACATTTGAGCAAGAGTTAGTGGGACATAAGGTGCAGAGAGAACAACTTGACTCTTAACACGGGGAAAACCAAAGAATTAATAGTAGACTTTGGGAAGTGTGGTGCTAATCCCCTCCCTCTGTTCATTAATGGTGGAGGATTCACAGTTTCAAAGCTCACATGGTTAGATAACACTACAGCTGCTGTGAAGAAGGCACAGCAGCGAATTTCCTAAGACTTCCTAAAAAGAACAACCTGTGTGAGAAGTTGCTAGTGCTTTTCTACCATTCCACCATAGAGAGCATCCTGGTGTATGGTGTGACGGTGTGGTACACTGGATGCTCCGCAAAGGACAAAAAGGCAATACAAAAAGTCATTAATATTGCACAGAAAACTGTTGGCTGTCTTCTTGACTCCTTAGAGGGAATTGCCAATGCTAGACTGCTCTCTAAAGCCACAAAAATTTCACAGGACCTATCCTGGCCACTCACTGTTTGAACTACTGCCCTCACGAAAGCGCTACAGGTGTCTGAAAACTAGGACTACCAGTTTCAGGAACGGCTTTTATGCCAAAGCAATGTCAGTATTAAATGGTTTTAAACTATCATGATTATGTGAATGCACGGTACCTTAATTTATTATTATGTGTGATTGACTGTGTGACATGTGTCTTTATTGTGGTTTTATGTGTGTTTTATGGTATGTATGTGATGAATACAGCACTTTACTGGAGCAGTGCTCCAATTTCGTTCTATTTTTAATGCAGTGACAATAAAAGGTATTATGATAACTTTCAGGCACTTCTAATGCAGAAACACTTGCATAGATTTAAACCTAAATAGTTTGCGAAAGCACAGTGGTTCAAACGTTCTACCATCATTAAGTTAAGTCATTGGAGATCACTTGCCTCAATGACGTTAGACCAGTTGCCTGAACATCTGTGACCATGAAAGCATTTGAGTGCATCGTCATCTGTCATACTTGCAATCCTGCACCATCGCGCTGATGGATGCATATCAATTTTGGTACTCTGCTATGCCTTTTAACACCTGAAATCACCAAATACTTACACACGCATCCTGTTCATAGACGTTAGTTCTGCCATGAATTTCATCAACCCACTCAAACTCTTCTTTTTACACTTGGACATGATCAGCCCAACCTAACCTCACACCCTCTTACCTTCAGTACAGGAGCTCCTCAGGGCTGTGCTAATGACACCCTGTGCTGCGTTGAGAAGGAGTAAGCTGTCACTTGGTGCACTCACAATGTCCTCCTTCTTATTAGAGCCAAAACCCAAGGAATCATTGACTTTCGATGTATACTAAATCCCAAAGTACCCATAATCATAAATGGAGACCCCCCATCACCACCTTTGGTTCTTTTAAATTCCTCACACCATGAAGTGGAAAACTATCACTGAACACATCATTCAACAAAACATGAACATGAAGTATCAACTTCATGTTCATGTTTTGTTCTACTCCACCATCACTAAGTTCATCATTATATCTTCTATTACAGCATGGCTCTATAGCATAGACAGTCAAACATGAAATAAAATACAGCAAACTGTCGACCATGTGTTCAAAATCATAGGCAGCACACTCCCCTCAGTTGAATCTCTACATCTCGCCAGACTGTGAAGCGAACAAAGTAGATCATCTATGACCCCTCACACCCTGTTCATCACCTCCTCCAGCTCCTTTCCTCAGGGAGTAGCTTCAGGTCACTGTCCACTAACACTTTAAACACTTTACAAACAGCTTTTTTCCCCATAGCAATCAGGACTCTAAACTCCTACCTTGAGTCCCCTCTTCACACACCACTGGTATGTATAACTTTCCAAACCATTCTCATTCCCAGGGTGTCAAAAATGGCTGTTTTGTCAAATCTGCTGGCGTGGTTCCTTTAGTTTGTTACTTATAAAACCCCAAAAGTCTGAATCCGTGTTTTTGAGACTGCCATTGATACACTGCAATTTCCACCATATAAAAAACATGTTGCAAGGTCAAACACTTGATTTTGTTGGCAGTGTTTGTTTTATTGCTTCACCAGTTGGGAAACATTTGACTACAGATTCATGGCCTGTATTCCTGACATTCACTGATTTTTATAGGTCTATTCAGCTACACTGCAGGTTGAACAATGATGCTAAAGAGTACCCAGTGCGTTCATATGTGACGCCATGTTACAAGTTGGGAGTGAGACCAGGCTGTGTGTTCACTTAATATATGTGGTTGTGTGCAATATGATGTCTCTGTTGAATCACTGCGTACTTGTATTGCATATTGCTGATAATATGTGTGGTTGTCGGTGCATGTATTGTCCTGCAAAGTTTAACATACTGTACTTCAAACAGTCTGAAACTAAATGAAATTCCCTCTTATTCCCATTTAAGCCGTTTGACTCAGTGCATTAATTAAGCAGAACCTTGGACATTTAGGCTTTCTGCGTCATCATGCTTGAGTCACATCCTGAGCACATTAACCCATATCCCTCTAGTTGGGAGTGGAGGTGCTTGTGCATTAATCCGAAGTGGCATTACAGAATTGGGAACGGCCTGGGAAAGAGAACGAGAGAAACTAATGTGATACATCAAGAGGACATGGGCAAACATAACAGAAACTTACAAAGGCTATATTATGACTTCTGCAACTCTTTCAGTTCAGCTTGGTTTGTAAAAATGTATTATATACACTTAAAAGGCCAGCAGGTGTACTGGCCATCTGGACAAGTGGAAGTTGGTTGACTGTTCAGTCATCCTGCTTTGGATTGGCCGGCCAGCATCTCTCTGTGTGTGGTGAATGTTCTTGCCCCAGAAATCTTTCTTACCTGTCCAACTTTACTTTGGCACATTCTAACATTAATGTGGTGGACCAACAAGGACAGACTGATTATACTGTGCATAATCACCGACCGAGTCAATCTGACAAATTAGCATTATTCTGCCTTCAGGTGGTTGTTGAAAATATCATGACTCAAGCATGCATGAACGATACAAACAAAGGGCTAAGCATTACAGGTGATGTTTATTTTACATTATCCCCAAGTGACAGTTCCTGCTGATAACTTCTTTACACATATGGTGTGGCCTTCAAACTATTTATAGCAGACAACATGAGTGATGCTTTGTCTGTGGTTAATGATGTTTTCTATATAAGCTGTACTCTCTAATGGTGTGACTGCCCCCAAGCTTACTTGCTTATTCTGATGATGCCATTTTGCTGCCAGCACTACTCTCTTCAGTTCCTGCCCTGCATGAGTTTTCCTTTGCTCTCACCACCTTCCCAGTATCCACCTGTGAACACGGTCCCTGTAGAAGATGTGCAATTTTTCCTGTGCTCAAATTTCCTGTCCAGTATGTTTACCCCGGGCGACAAATCCACAGCTTTGAAAGTAAAATGAAAGTCTTTTTTGATAAATACTATTTTTGATCAATTGAATTGAAGAGATTTATTAAGTCCCTGCAAAATATTAAATTCCCATATGGGTCTCAGATCATCAGTTTTTTAGAACAATTTTTCCTCGACCATCTCACTGTTATTTTTCATTGTGCCGTTGATTGATAATTTGAAACATTGGACAAGTAGATCAAATATTATCTGATCATGGCTGAATTGAAAAAAACAAAAAAACAAAAACATTTTACAAACACACTGTCACTGCACATGTTAACGAAATTCCGTTACCTTGACTCACCATTGAGAGGTCACAAATATTCACAGAATATCAAATAAGATGCTGGTATGCATAGAAGTAAACAATTATTTAGTGCAAAGAGAATAAAGTGACATTATTGGAAATACATTGCACTATCGGAATAGCAGCATTTAAAGTCCAGTGAGAATCCCATGGAGGGAAGGAGGGGATTATTACCCTCCGTTCAGCAGTCTTACAGCCAGGGGGAAGAAACTGTCTCTGAACCTGGACGTCCTGCTGCGGATGCTGCAGAACCTCCTGCCAGAGGTCAGCATGGAAAACGGTCCATGGTGGGGGTGGGTGGGGTCAGAGGAGATGCGTTGGGCTTTGGTTAGGCAGCGCTTGTGCCCAATGTCCCGGATGGAGGGGAGCGGAGACTCGATGATTCTCTCCGCTGTCCTCGCCACTCTCTGCAGAGATTTCCAGTCAAGAGGCCTTGCAGGCCCCAAACCAAACAGAGATGCAGCTAGTCAGCAGACTCTCGATGGCACCTCTGTAGAAGGTAGTGAGGATGGAAGGGGGGAGGGAGACTCTCCTCACCCATCTCAGGAAGTGCAGGCGCTGCTGTGCCTTTTTGGTCAGAGAGGTGGTATTGATGGACCAGGTTAGATTATTGATGATTTGCATGCCCAGGAATTTAGTGCTACTGACGATCTCCACTGCACTGTCATTGATGAAGAGTGGTGACTGACTGGGCTGAGATTTCCTGAAATCAACAATGATCTCCTTTGTTTTATTATCATTGAGGATCAGGTTGTTGACTTTACACCAGTCCACCAGGTGTTTCACCTCGTCCCTGTAGGCCAGTTCGTTGTCACCCTGGATGAGGCCCACTACAGTTGTGTCGTCTGCAAACTTCACAAAGTGGTTGGTACTGAATCTGGGACGACAGTTGTGGGTCATCAGGGTGAACAGCAGGGGGCTGAGGACACAGCCCTGTGGTGAACCATTTATTGGTTCAGGGAGATGATGCTGGAGCTGTTATTGTTCACACGTACAGACTGGGTTCTGTTGGTGAGGAAGTCTAGTTGCCAGTTGCATAGGGGGGTGCCGAGGCCCAAGTGACCCAGTTTGCATACCAGATGCTGGGGGATGATCGTGTTGAATGCTTTAGAAAACAATGCTGCGTTCATGTGGTAAGAATCGCTGAGGGTTAGCTATGAAACTATTTCAGTCTGCTATTTCAGATACTAAGGTCTGCCATTGCACATGAAATCCTGGATTCTGAATACATATTTGCTAATTTAGTTGATGACTTTACAGGGGCCATTATATGAAACTACATACTGTATTAAAGCACTTATAACTTTCAGTGTGAGACAGGTGCAGAGAATGGGAAGACACAAATCTCTATGAAAACATCAATGCCAAGCAAGTCAACATTACTATTGTTGTGATGAAGGTCATCATTATCGCATAGCCTACCATCGGTCGCCATGGATACAAGGGAAAGTGAGCAGACATGAAAAAGTGGAGATGATAAAATATCACAAAGACACTGGAGATAAATCCATTATCTCACCTGATAGAGCCTCAGTTGCATCTGGTAGTTGTGCAAGTTTACATTTTAAGTATCCTCAACAGAAAAACTTTGTTGGTTTTGAGCTTTTTGAAGACATCTGTGCATTTTCTGCTGTATTCACAGCAGGGAGACTTTCATATAAAAGCAGCATAGTGTACAGAAAGCTCTGGTACCCACACTACACTGCTGTGATGGATAAAAAGCCTACATCTTGTGTTTAGAAGTTGCTTGGTTGCGTATGTGTTACATTAAGATCAAATACAGCGAATAGGAAGCTGTTTGCCTTTGTCTTACTCGTTAGTAGATGCACATTGAAGTCATATGAATAGGAGTCTTTTAAGAAAGGATGTGATAGGTTTTACTGTACGTTGTGAGAAAATATTGTATTATATTTGCTGGCAGCAGTATTACATGTTGTACGAGACCGTACAGAATATTATGTAATATTTGTGGCTGCATAATTCTGAATACCACAGCGCAGAAATAATGAAATCATATTGTTATTCAAATGCCTGTATTAAAGTTTTCCAGGAACCAATATCTTTGTTTGGCCAGCACTGAAAGTGTTTCAAGGTGCAATATGCAAGATTTCTAACATAAATATAATATTAATATAGCAGCAAACATCTATCTGCTATGTGAAGATATAGTGGAGTAATTACATTCTTAGGAGAGAATGAAATCGAACTCCACTGTGTGTTGTAATCCGAGCTTTTCTGTTCACTGTTCTGTTAGTGCATGTGAGTCCCTCCCTATGAAACTGTTTCCTATGCTTATAAACATGTCAAGACCCCCCACACTGCATTTGAAAAATGAAAGTGTAGTCCAGCGTTCAGTCAAGCCTTAAGAATTATTTTTATTTTTATTTAGCTAATTCACGTTCATTTATCTAATTTCAGATGTGTGAAAGTCTCTGCTGCTTTTTTGAGGTTATCCGCTGCTACTCCTTCTCCATTCCTGTTTGCTCCAGGCTGGTCTTTGTGTTTCTGTTTTGTCCATCTGTAAGGTCGTACCGAAATACAATGTGACGACAACGCCAAAATGTAAAAAGGTAAAGGTCTCTGAATAAGGTGTTCGACAACGCCACCTAGTGTTTAAAGAGGCTAGGAACTCTAAAACCACAATTAAAAACAAGGCAAGCATTGTAAACAACCAAGAGAGCAGTTAAAAGGGTTAAAAATTTGCCAATTTATTACAAAATCTAAAAACAAGGGATAATGCTGCCAACAATAAAATTCTAAAAGTTCAATAAAACCCAAAACGTCCTTCCAATGGCGGAGCCCACGCGGGGGCAGAGCCATTCTGCCCACCCGCCGTGAACAGCGTTGTACCCTGGCTTCACTGGATGGTGGTGCCATGACTGGTCCTCCCCATGGCGGAGCCGCTGTGGAGGACAAAACTCAGGGGAAGTCACTAGGCACGGATAGCTTAGCGCTTAAACTAACGCAGCTAACTCACATTTCGCCAGAGTACTACAAAGCCTTAGGCTACTTACGCGCAGGGGCAGAGAAACTCTGCCCGCCTGCCGTGTTGCACGTCGTACTCTGGTTTCATTCTCCAGGAGCTGCTGCCGTCTCGGGTGCTGTGCTGCTCATACTGCTCTCCGCCGTACTATCCATGGTCTCGACTCAGCTAGCCGGTTCTCCTCCCCGTTACCGGCCCAGCCAGCCGGCTCTCCCGCTGCTGCTCCTCTCGTCCCCTGCTGCCATTCCTCGCCTCGTGCTCTGCTGCTCCTCTTCTTTTCAAATGTCCCACCGTCCAATAAAATCCATTGTCCGCCACCAGCCTCCATGCTCAAAATGCACCCAAAACTAGGTTAAAACAATCAGGGTCCAGGTGATTAAAAACTGATAATAAAAGCACAGCAATGCACAATAATAAAAACACTTCAAAATAAAAGCACACACAATAAAATCAAACATGCAAAGTTCTGCATGCAAATGCATCATCCTGTGACACATCCACAAATGGTCCCGGTCTATCCACTGGTGTGCTCGGGTCCCATAGACTTTGGAAACAGGCAGGTGAAGTAAAAGTAGCGTTACTCGACTTGACAACAACCTCTCTGATTGTAAATAAAAGTCACGTGTGAGGAAGGTGTGGCTATTGTGCCCATTTGTTTTGGTCTGAGATGCTGGTGCTCTAGCAACATCCAGTGGTTCTGAAAGGCTGCACACAGAAGCTTTAACTTGAGGTTAATAATTAATTGACTTTGCATACCTATTTTAAATGCAGATAAAGCCTATGTACCATACAATCCCAAAGTCATGTTTCTCTGGAGTCAACAAAAAGAATTTCTAAATGATCTTACAGAGAGAAAACGTGTGCCGTCCAGCAACTGAACCAAAAGAAACTCTACAGGGATTTTTTTTTTTAGCATCGTTGAACTACGTTACGTTCAGTAACTAGCTGGTCAGCATTAGATTTTTCTCTCAGAAGTTGGTGCAGATTAAAACTGAGCTAACAGGCTACAGTCAATATTGCTAGGTGGGCAGAAACATGACTCCAAGCAAAAACTCATGTTGCTTGTGTCAGCTGGATGCTTAAATAGACACAGTGTTTGCTAACACATTCACCATGTGAACTTTATATGTATAAAAATATGTCAATGTTGTATTCATAGGATGTTGTGCTGCTCCCAAGATGTCACAAAAAATGAAATGCAGGTTTAAAATGCAAATGCATATAATGGAGCTTTGGTGGTTCAGACCAGCACTGATTCAGTTAAAGTCACATATCCAACATTTGCATACTACCGCTGATCTGCAGATCATCTCTTTCTCCTCCCCAGCCTCATCCCACATTAGCAAAAAGCTTTTTTTGGCTCATATTGTGCTCATTCATCCAAATGTTGAATGAATCTCAGACTCAGCTCTGTTGGGGGTTTGGGGATCTCAAGGACCGTCTGGGTCTTGCTTTCTCAGATTGCTCAAGAGCATCGCTCAACCTAAATAAATGATTAAAGTGTCCTTCTGAATATAGTAAATATATAGCTTTCCAGTCACCAGGATTTTTTGTTTAGCCCTTGAGGGTGTTCTGGTGGCCAAGTGGTTAAAATGGATATCACATAACCTGAAAACATTGCTGTTTGGGAGCGTTTAGGACCACATAAGCCAACATCCCCTGAGCAGCAGATCCCTGGTTCAAATTCTAGCTGTATGTCATTACCCTTCTCTTTCTCCTGCATAGGCTGAACTACTGTCCCTTTAAAACCTCTTTTACCTTTGTTTGTTTGTGTAAAGATTTATTTTTAAAGAAGGAACAAGACTAGTAGCATAAGCAGCTGGTTATGATGTAGACATGTGATATGCCTGTGAATCTAAAGTGCATAGCTATAGTTTTGCAATTGTCACTACAACTCACCTTGGTGATGCTCAAAGGACCCGTTTGACTGTTGTGTAACACTGCTACCACTGGAGCTACAGGTAGGGCTGCTTGGTGCAAGGGCTAATGAAATTAGAGCTAGTTGTCAAGGTGGGTCTCATTTTGCAAGCTGCTGCTATTAAGGCTGTACTGTGAGGGAGTGAGTTTTTGCTTGGGGCGAAGCTGATTGACATACCTATCAGCTAGCACAACCACAGTACATAATTCTCATGTTCCGAGATATTGAATCTAAAACTAAAACGTGAACGGCTATTATTGGTTGTGCACGTCCAATTGGTTTGGGAACAATGCTGATATAGAAATGTGTGCAGCATGTGAATGTGAAGCATGACTGACCATGACTAAGCTAAGCTTCATGAGCTTTGCTGGCCAGATCAAGAGACAGAGTTGGCTAGGCTTGTGCGACCATGGAAGTGTAAGTAAGGGCATCTATTATTCAAGACATAATTATGCAGTGGGCCGCTTTGTCAGCCAGTCAATCAGAACCCAGCTTTTCATTAGGCTGCCTGTCATTGCACTGTGCTGGAGGCATGCCTCTCACACACATTTCACATAACCCCCCTCCACACACACACATGCCGGTGACTACAAACAGACACATAGGCACTTATGCACACACATTATTCCCTCTGCCAATATATCATTATAAAAACAAGAGCAGCAAAAAAAAAGGTGGAGGGATGACTATTGCTCCCTCCTCTCATTTCCCTACTCTTTCGTCCAACGGGCCCCCACTGAGACTCAATTTAAATGTCAAATGAGACTGATTGGGTTATGCTAGAGCGAGATCTGAGAAAGGCCGAATGTGAGGAAGGAGTGAAGATGAGAGGAAAGGAGGGTAAAAGGGAGGTGCTGAGAGAGGGCAAAGGGGACTGGGAGGGGGGAAAGAGGTGAAAAGCCCTTAAACGCAGAGCAGCGAGGCACCGAGACCTTTACTGTATCTTCCTTTACTGCACTAGATCTATGTCAGTGATTAAACCATCATATAGTGTAGGCTGGCAGCATTGTGTATAGAACACTATGAAGGAGTTGTATTGAGAAGTTTATATTATATGCTATAAGGAAAATGACTATGGAGATAAATGGTTCACTTAAATGTACATTTAGCTCTGACACCCTGTATGTACAAAAGACTACTTGCATTGTGTGCATCAAGCATTTCTATCTCACTCACACTAGTTACATGAATAGATTATTGGTTCCTCACAGTCCGCAGAAGCGGTTTCCTAGGTTAAGCCTTTAGTCCTGAGTGTTGCCAATTAAGGGAACAAGAAGTGATTAAGTTTCCCTTTATTGCCAACAGAATCTTGATTTCAGCACTGACTCCCTCAGTCCCACATATTAGCTGGATGAAGTGGATAAGAGGATAAGTGAATAAAGTTGATTGCATCAAGACTCTACAGCATATTCTTGTTTTCCTATTATTTTGGCCTAATGTCTCCAGTAAATGAATCTCTGTGATGGGCGCTAACATTGTTACTTCACCTTATTATAACATTAATGAATGGACCCTGACAGAGCAGCAAATCACTGGCACTTTGTGTTTTCTCTCTCCCTTTTTTTCCTTTAAAAACCCATCTCCGCCTTGATCTTAGTGTATTAACCAATTTTTTACTTGATTTATTATTTCAAGCAATTGATATTAACATACAGCGATAAGAAAAAGCAAGTAAATCCTTTGGGGTTATCTATATATCGTTGAAACATTGATAGCGGTGAACACCGTCAACAAAACTAATTAGGTGCTGCAGTTAGCAAATCTGGAGTCCAATGACTGAAACAATGTTGGCAGTGTGGGTTAGAGCTACATTGACTTCACTCAAGCTGTCTGAGTTTTCTATTCACCAGAGCCATCTTGCGAACTATGAACCATGCCTCAAAAAAAAGGAGAATTACCATTGAGAATTTGTATAAAACTGGAAAGGGTTATGGAGTCATCTCATAGAGTTTAGATATTCATTAGTCCACAGTCAGACAAATTGTCTGTAAATGGAGACAATTTAATACGGTGGCTACTCTTACTAGAAGTGGGCGCCCAGCTAAGATGACTCTGAGGCACAATACAAAATGTTCAGCGAGGTAAAAAAAGAAACTCTGAGGAACAGCTAAAGGCTTAAATGAATTATTGGAGCTGGTTAAGATCTCTGTTTATGATTGCCCGTAGATAGACACCATGGAGGAAACTGCTTCTCTGCAAAGAAACATCCCAAATTTTACAAAGAGTACCTGGACATGTTATGTCGACTGAAGAAACCAAAGTTGGTAAAGAGCACTGCAGATCAACAACATAAAACATCGTACCAAAGGTGAAATACAGCATCATGAAGCTTCATTCTAAGGGGCTGCTTTTGCTGTCTCTGGGTCCAGACAGCCATCATTGGGGGGGAAATGAATTTCCAAGTTTATTGAGGTATTTTTCAGAGTGGCTGTCTGCCAGCTGCTCAGTGGAACAGTGAAGAAATGTTACTATAAAATAACTTCAAACAAAGAAAATACACCTTTTGGACTGGCCAAGTCAGACCCTACACCTTAACAAAATAGACTTGCTGTGGAAATACCTCAAGAGACTCCTTCGCTGCTTTTTCCACCAGCACTTTAATAGGTGTATTTGGAAACCCAAGGAAGACTGTTTGTTATTAGTCTCATTACATTGTGCTTCTCTTTTACTTGTGCGATAAGATCAGATCACATTTTAAGACTCAATAGTGCAGAAAAACAGATAGTTACAAAGGTCCACATGCTTTTGCTTGTAAAATAAATGTTTCTATGTGGGACTTAGCAGCTTTTCTGTCATATCACTAGAAACTAAACAAAAGAACTCACTAGAACATGACTCATACCCGTGGTTTCCAAAAGATTACATTCCTGAAAAACTAAATTGTATTCTCAATAATGTTTTTAGGGAAGTGTATTTTCTGCCAATTTATGTTTGTTTGTGACATATCACAAGTATGTTTCCGAACAGTATATCTTTTCCATTTATTGCATTTCCTTCCAAATATCACTCCATCGCCAACCAATCATGCATTTACTGTTCACCCTGTACATGTCCTGCATATATCTCATAGCATTAATACTGTTTTTCCTTTTCATACAGTTTATACTATCCATACTATTTATATTTCTCATACCACTATTTATCTCTACCTGCGGATGTAGATTATGTATTTTATATAGTATCCACATTTATATACACCGATCAGGCATAACATTATTAGGGCTGTTCCGAATAGTAATTACTGTCCTTCGAATATTCGGGTCCAATTAATGACAACTATTCGAATATTCGGCTGGAGCCGTAGCGGTGCGCTGGGGAGGGGTTTGGAGCGGAGCGGTGTGGAGCGTAACAGCGGAGTTGGTAGCAGCAGCGACCGTCGGCGCACACGACTATGAGAATATCAAAATTACACTGGTGCTAGAACATCGGCGGTGTACTAGACCCTAGGCGGCATGCTGGAGCTTCCGCAGCGCGCTCCGCAGCGATCGGTGATGCTCCGCAACTACCGGTGACGCACGGCAGTGACCGGTGGCGCACACGACTATTCAAATGTCAAAATTACTATTCGAATACCACCATAACGAACGAATATTCGGATATTCGAATATTCTGGACCAACCCTAAACATTATGACCACCTGCCTAATATTGTGTTGGTCCCCCTTATGTGGTCAAAAATGTTCTCAACCATTGGGCATGGGCAACAGGATCTCTCAGGGTTTCCTATGGGGTCTGGCACCAGGACAGTGGCTTGTGCAGTGGGGCCTCTGTCAGTCAAACTTGTTCCACTGCATCCTGTTGATGCTTGATCGGAATGGGGTCTAGGAAATTTGGAGGTCAAATCAACATCTTGGGCGATTGGGCCATGTGGTGGGGTGTATTTTCCTGCGGGGGTAGGCCAGTGACATTTGGGATTGCCATTTGCACGATTGAGTGTGCTTGTTCTGGGACAGTGTTTATTTGGGTGTCTAAAGGATGGCACACATTACAGGATTCTTCAAACCTTTACAGATTTAGAGACCACACACTTGATGATTAAAAAAAAGACAGATGGCACTAGATGTCTCTCTTCTGATCTTATAGTGTGTGGTGTGCACTACGGAGCTCACCACACACTAACCGATTCTTCAGCAGAGTATTAGGTTCTTCATGCTTAATATTCCAAATCTCACGTAGTCAAACGTGACTTCAGTGTAACAAACGATTTTGGAAAAAGTCATGGAGACGGCGGGAATGTGGGCTGTATGCATTACAGCGCAAGTTGAAGGTGAGTAAAAAACGGTAACTCTACTTGGACAAACTGCCCGAAATGCGTCGCCAGAGACGTTTCAGGGATACTGAATGTTGATTTGAAACGTCTCTACAGTACAGTATATTTACGGGTTGTCTGAAGTTATGCATCAGTTTTTTTTTTAATTTGCACTCCAAAGAGTGCATATATTTGTAATATAATTTTGCCCAGTTTTGGCCTGTTTGAGGAGCAATAAATATCACAAGTATTTATTACAGTATTTACTTCCTCTTCCGTCAGTCAGCTGAGTCAGCTCGCGTCTTGATTGGCTTGTGTTCTGGTACACGTGACATTACACACTGTGCTTGCTCGGCTCCTCTCGGAGCACCCCGCACACTACAGGATTTCTAGTCGCAAATATTAAACATGTTCACTATTTACGATATCTCCTTCCGAGGCCTTCCGAGCGGATCGGACCGGACAAAATCAGTTTTAACACACACCACAGGAAAATCAGACACGTTGTCGTTTACAAACATTAGACAATCGGGCCTTTGCTGGCTTTGATCGTAAGGGGGAGATCGGGACAGAAATCAGCCCGATTATCCTGATGTGTGTACCCTGCTTAAGTCTCATCAACACAGATGCCAAAATCCAATGTTTTCCAGCAGAACACCACAAAGTACCAATATGATCAATGTTATTCACTTCACCTGTCAGTGGTCATAATGTTGTGGCTGATCGGTGTAGCAGTGTGTTCATAGTGCTCTGTCCATACTTTTACACTGTAACATACTGTATATACTGTACTATAGTGGACTTTACTGCTGCTTTTGCACTTCTGGTTAGATGCTAAACTGCATTTCATTGTCTTAGCACCCGGACTTTGTGCAATAACAATAAAGCTGAATCTAAATTTAATCTAAGTAAATGGAGAAGGAGCTTCAAACATGTTTAGAAAGGGTTGTATTTTAACCCACAGCATATTATTTTTTGTAATCCCAACTAAACAGTGAGACATTTAAGTTTAATAATAATGGTTACACATGGAACACAAACCCAAGTCTGGTACAGTATGTGGGAAGAAAATGCATTTCTTTCAAAATGTAATTGAGAATGTAATTTTGTTTTTGTATAGGAATATAATTTTCGGGGGTTTCTGTGATCCTGGACCATTTACAATGCATCATGATCCTAAGACATGGCTATTTCAGCTAAAGACCTGCACAGATAATTGATTCTTGGTGACTAGAACACACTTCCAAAAGCATGTTTTCATCATTGTTCCTTTATTAAAGGGCAAGTCTGTGATTCTGGAAAAAATACAGTTGATATTTAGCTCGTTAGCATATTTAGAGTGTTAGAATATACAAGATTGTTCCTCCATCTCACGCCCACTGCCTCCTCTGTGAATATGCATAGGGCACAGAATTTTTCTTAAGTGCACAAATAGGAACAGAAAGCTAGTGGATGGTGAGGAGATGTTCACGGAATTTGACAAAATCGTAGACTTGACCTTTCAATTTTATGAGCAGATTTGTGACTGAAATGTTCTGGGAGATACACATGCAGAACCTTTAATATGAACTATCATTTGGACCAGACCGAAAAATTATATATTTATATAAAAAAAAAGAAAAAGATTAGTCCAATATCAAAATAATTATTCATAGTAGTGTTGATATTTTGGACATATGTTTGAATGTAAAGCAAAAAGAAGCTCCATTTTCACCTTTTGCTGTCATTATTTCATCACCAACAAGTCACTAAATCACAGCTGCTATAACTTGACCTGTTTGTTGAATTTGCCTGGATTTTTCCTGCTACCTAATACTTCCTGCTTTAAATAAAACAATATACTGTCTCTGATACATACTGTAAATCTAAAAATAAACACCAGGGATTCATGGTGCTGCATAAACCTTATTAAAATACACACCCTCCCAGGGGACAGCAAATGAAAGAATGAACTGTCAAAAAGAGATACAATTTGCTAAAGCGCTCTGTCTCTCTCTTTTGAAAATGCCAAGAGAACATGGTAAGACTGAGAGGGCAGGGATGGAGCGGAGAGGAAGGCAGGTTCAGGTCAGAGTCATGGTGAGAGTACTGAAGGAGATTAAAAGGCAAGACGGCAAGATGGAGATGTGCAAAATAATAATAATAATAATATGCAAATGGAGGGAGGTTAAAAATCAGAAGATGGGTTAAAACAAAGTTGATGACTCCAGCGATTTGACAGGAAACAGCAGAATAAAGACAGCGAGCATGAAGCCTCTCTGCAGAGGTGGTGGTTGGAGAATAAGTGAGATCTCATGAATATGTATGTCTACATCGTGTACATATGAATGTCTGCTTGTGTGCATCTCAGTGTTTACTCTCCTTTTGACCAAAACGTCTCATTACCAAATCTGACTGGCGGTGGGGATGGTAGGAGGAGGGGGTACATACTATAGACCTTAGGATCAAAGCCACCAGCATGTACGATAAAAAAATAAACTCCTCTCCACTCCAGAGAGAGGAGCAGTACACAGTAATGATGTTGACTCAAGTCTGATCCGTGTGTACATTTCTTCCTCATTCGGCGTACCCAGAGAGGCTGGTTTGCGTTCCGTGGATGTTTCATTTGCGAGGAGGAGTGTGCATAATAAGCGAAGTGACAGGGGACTGCAGTGAGAGCTATAGTACACCAATGCCGTCAGAAAATGTTTGAATAATGTTGTCTAATTGGTGCCCAATATGTTTGGAAGCAAACTAGAGCAAAGAGAGCAGTTAGCTATACTTAGCAACCGTTAAGTCACTCACTGAGCAGCTCACGGTTCCGATTGGCCCACTGAGGAATCCTTCTGCGTGTCTACGAATACAAAAACGCCTTGTGCATTTGCCTTTACCCAGATTTTTATTTCAAGCTCATTTAATCTGTAATACTTTTAAGTGAACTTCACTATATATTTTTTTTCATCACAAATCAAAGCATCCTTTTACCGCAGCATTGCATCAACTCTCACTAGTCTCTCAGCTTTCCACTTATAAGAGGAGCAAACGAAAAATGAATTATGAATCTTTTGGCTGTTAAACAGTTATTCAAACTGTCAACAGATTTATTTAATCAGTGGAGGATAGAGCCAACGACACATGAGCTGGCTGCCTGCAGGTATGTGTGGATGCTAATCATGAGTGTATTTAGAAAGCGGGAGAAACGGCTTAAATCAGCCAAGATGTTTAACAAACAGAGAGGTGGGCACTGAGCGAGAGGTGTTGTGGGGGAGTTGGTAGAAAGAAAAAAGGAAGAAGTGTCAGTGTAACAAGGGGGAAATGGAAGACGAATGGAAATTAGATTATGTTGTCATTAAAATCAGATTTTGATTTAACAAGGGCTTAAAAAGAGATCTAATCATGAGTAAACAGGAGACACTTCACTGTTGGTATTAAGCACAAATTACCAATCAGACCTGTAATAGTATTAACCAAATCCAAAAATATTTAATTAATTGTATCAGTTGTTAATTTATAAGTATTGTTTATTGCAGATTTAAATGTCCCATATGGGGAAATATATTTCAATTGTGTTTTGTTGTTGTTATTATCTTTAAGGTGTAAACTAAAAGCTGTTAAGACACGATGATGTTTACTGCCATTCCTCAAGCTGTTGCTAATGTGGCTAATGTTAGCATTAGCTGTGACAACTACAGGTAACTGTTTTCATGTCGTCTGTTGTGCTTCAGTGCATCCTAACCAGGGGCAGACTGGCCATCGGGCATACCGGGAACTTTCCTGGTGGGCCGGTCAACAGGTTTTTTTGTTGTTTTTTTAACCCCATATAACTGGCCAGACAGTTGTCTAGTTATGTGGCTGACAGGCCATTCGGCACAGCCCATCAACACATCCCATTGGTTAACTGTCAGTCAGGGCCTGTCAATCACCCAGTTGCTGGATGGGCAGGGCTAACAGAGTCACGGCAAGTGAGCCGAAGTTAGGGGAGGAGTCTGACGACATAGAAAAACAACCACTGGAGATATGCGCTGAAAAGCAACGAATGAAAAAAATGAAAGCACTGGAAGCATAGGGCCTCCACATGCAGCAGAATAACTGTGTTATTTGGTCAAGCAGCAGGAGCAGGGGCTGCAGCGCCAGCAGCAGCATCCGATAGAAGAATACCTGCCTGATCCTGGCGCTACCCGGCCCTACCCAATGTGGTGCACTAGGCGAGATTTTATATGGCGCGCCCCTCCATTGGAGATTTACATATGCTTACAAAAGAAATCAAATAGCATTGTTTTTATTTTTTATTTTTTTTTGGGGGGGGGGGGGATTTTTCCTTTTATTGACAGAGACAGAGTGAAATCGGGGGTAGACAGAGAGAAGAGTGACATGCAGCAAAAAGTCTTGAGCTGGACTCGAACTCATGGTTGCCGCTAAAAGACACAACTCATGTGGTATCACCATAACTCAGGTGTTTTGTAGTAATATTAATTGGGCATTGCTTCACATTTTAATCAGTGTGAGCTTTTCCATTTTAAGAGTTAATAGTAATAGTTTTGATATAATTATATTGAAGGTGACATTTTTCCTGATTTTGTGCCGCCCCCTGGAGGCCACGGCGCCCTTAGCATTTGCCTATATTGCCTAATGGGCGAGCCGGCTCTGCTCTCTGCATTGTTCTGTGTACTCCCCCTGGCATTGCGTTTGCTAATGTAAACAATTTCATTAATTGAAATATTGACAAACAGGTACATTCAAGTTCTCCTGGCCGGTAGCTTGCTTGGTTGCTAACAGGACGGTAAG
>OMNN01027300.1:0-13684 GCA_900302755.1 Chromis chromis
GTAACCTTATTCAGAATTTGTGGATATTAGGGTCCACTAGGGCTGAACAACAGGCAAAACAAATTCTGATTTAAAAACAGGGATTCTTTTGATTGATATGAGTCACAATTTAAGTGGGAGCGGACATTTCTTCATTTCTTTTCCACTGAAACAAATCTAAAGATCATATTGGTACTATGTAGTGTTCTGCTGGAAAACCTTGGATTTTAACATCCATGTTGATGAGACTTAGACACCCAAATAAACATACACAAGCACACTCCCTCATGCAAATGGAAATCCTAAATGTCACTGGCCTACCCCCTGCAGGAAAATACACCCCACCACATGGCAAAAACATCAAACAATCAGGAACATCTTGAGGAACATGACAATGGCCCAACATGTTGATTTGAGCTCCAAACTTCCTAGACCCCATTCTGATCAAGCATCAACAGGATGCAGTGGAACAAGTTTGATTGACAGAGGCCCCACTGCACAAGCCAGAGTACCCAAAGGATCCACTGCCAACGTCCTGGTACCAGACCCCATAGGACACCCTGAGAGGTCCTCTTGTCCATGCCCAATGGTTCAGAGCATTTTTGACAACATAAGGGGGACCAACACAGTATTAGGCAGGTGGTCATAATGTTATGCCTGATCGGTGTAAATACAGCAGCATAAGTAGCAAAGATTTTTAATAGTCAAGTTAAAGTACTTTTAGTACAGTACTTGTGTAAATGTACTTACTACTTTCCACCACTGACATGGTGTAATGTTATGTTTTGCTTCTTTTGATGGTGATGCCGTTTCCCTTCATTCGTTGAGATAGAACTACATTCAGTCATACATTAAACAACTCTTGTTAATTATAGTTTGCACAAGCCTGTTGGATGCCATTCATGCCTTGGATGCCTTCCTCACCTACATGGACAGGAATAAGAAATAAACACCCCACTGCTGATCAACAGATGAATAACTGTTTTTAGATTAAAAAATAATTTAAGTCCACATAAACTAGTTTCCTTTTGTGTCCACAGCTTCTTCTGAGAGCCTGGAGCTGTACCCTGCCTCTCAGTCGACAGAAAGTCATCCGTCTCACCTCCTCTCACCTTCACCTCCAGACATCAGCTCCTACATTCCTACACAAATGGTCTCAACAGCGCAGTAAAAGTACTCTGGCCATGTCCTGGCTGTCAGCTGTACTCAGGAGTGTTTGGGATGGACAGCTACCTCTGGTGTAAATTTCCGGTTGGAAAAAACCTGGAATCGAGGCCCAAAGGATGATTCAGCTTTGATGCTTCAAACACTGTCTGACTCACTCTTGATACAGCAGAGAATCAACTGAAAATCAACACCGAAATGTATTTTTTATTAAAATGATGTTTTGTAATATTAAAAAAAAATGTAAATTCAAGTGAAGCTTTTCGACAGCATGTTAACTGCATTGTTTTTTAACTCACTGCCTTAAATGCTTGTTTTTTTCACACTTTTATGAGCATCTTTCATAACAAAGTAAAGACTATTTCAAATATAACCATGAGCGATGGCATGAAAATATTTTAATGAGCGAAAGTGGCTTCCTAAAATATCAAACCATCTCATCATTTTAACGCACAACGCCAGAATGGAACATCCTAAAACAGTGAAAGGTTAGTCGTAAAAAGTCAGTTCAAAGTTTCTTCCTCTACGTTTCCTTCTCGCCTCTTTTTCTTTTTCCGTTTTACTTTGACTTGTGTATGTTCCTGCTCTGAGTTCTCGTGCTCACCGTTGCTCTGAGCAGCAGAACCAGCAGAGTCCACCTGTTCACTCTCTTCTTGATTCCGTTTCCTCTTTTTCTTTTTCTTAACAGCATGGCTTTCCTCATCCTCTGCCACTGTCTTCTTTTTCTTCTTCTTCTTTATTTTCTCCGAGCAGGGAGGCTCTGTCGAGGGAGGTGACGGCATAGAGGGCAGCATCGATGAGGGTAGGAGATCTTTGACAGACACCGCTGCCTCCCTCAGTCTTGTTTCCATCTCACTGTCGCTGTCACTGTGAGGAGAACAGAAATGTACAATGTCACATGCTGGTGTACAAAAAATAACTAATATCTTTAAAAAAAGAGAGAGAGAGAGAAAAGAAAGAAGAACCTTGAGCTTGGAACAGGCCGACGCCTTACAGGGGCTGGAGGATCATCAGCTTTCTGTCCTGGGACTGATGTTGAAAACAGACGAAATCCTGCAAGAAGAAAAGCTTTACATTAAAAAGGTGATACAAACTTCTGATGAAATACTAAAAGAAAAAAATGTTACCTTCATCATCATCATCATCATCACATTTTGCTGATTCCACACAGGATGAAGTTTCAGGCCGCGTCTCTGAAATGCAACTGAGAGTCACAAATAATGATTAGGAATCTGGTTTCCTCAAATAATAATACGAATAATCACTATTATATTGTATATTTTAGCAATCAAACAAGTTACCTCTCAAGAAAATGTCCTAACTTTTTAGCAACATGTGTTCGAAACCCTTGGGTGACCTGGAGCTCGTTGCCATCATGTTCATGGTCAGCGACGACAACACTGTTGCACAAGAGAACGTTACTGAGCATCTCAGTATTTACTAATAAAACCTCATGTAAATGTAGCTGAAAGGTTAATCATGAACAGGCTATACCTTTAAAGGTGACACTACAGCGAAAACCATCATGTTTTCATGCCATACTAGTCAATGTTGACATACTGCATTCAAATATTTTGCTTCCATCGCATAGTCCCCTTTCAAACTAGTGGAAACACATTTAGGTGTTAATTTTATTGCATTTATGCACACAATAAAAACTTTCCACTTTTGTCCCCAATCTATATTCTGAAGGTTTATACAGACAAGTATAATATAAGGCATAGGTGGCCTAGTGGTTTGTGAAGTGTACTTGTAACTGGTGGGTCGCCGGTTCAAGCCCCCAGACTGGCAAGTGGTTGAGGTGGGAAAGTGAGAGCGACCGCTTGTCCCAGTCACCACCACTGTGGGCCCTTGAGCAAGGCCCTTAACCCCTGACTGCTCCCTGGGTGCTGCACCGCAGCAGCCCACTGCTCCTAGTATGTATAGTTAAGGTTAACTTTGAATAGGATGGGTCAAATGCAGAGAAGGAATTTCCCCAAGGGGATCAATAAAGGTTATTATTAGATTATTTGTTTCTGGGTGTTGACAACATTTTCCAACTTATGGAGTGATAAAAAAGAAGAACTGGACAAAACCATTTACTTTAATATGTCAACAAAACCGAACAAAGATTTTCAACCTGACTTTAACCAACGCTCAAGACACTGTTTGGGGAATTTAATGCAAGTTAGTGCACATTAACATATATATGACCTTATTTGGATATCTAAACAGAGAATTTCTAGAAACTTGTAATACAAAAAACATTAACGTCATCAACTGTGGAAGTTTTAAGGTGATATCTCTTCATTATAACATGAGTCTGTTCACCTGCAGTATCTTCCTTTAAGGATATAAATAATCTATATTAGACTAAAAACTCTTCCTTTCCTTTCTGCTGTATAATTAGTGGAAATTCTGACAGGAACACTTACCGCTTTGACTCTTTCACACTGCTGTCTGCATCTTAAAAAGACAAACAGGTAGCTGCAGTCAGTAACACAGACAAGTTTCATTTAAAGCTAGTGTTTTGATGGACAAACAAGTTCATCAGCGGGTGTAGCTTAAAGTTAAATCCAGTAAACTCTAGTAAGTCCAACCGTAAGAACATATATGTCTGACAGTCATTTAACTGTTTAACACTTGTGTACATGAACTACAAATACTAGCAGTGGACTTCTCTGGGCTAATGTAGCTCACTTCTACTGGAATGAAACAGTTGTCCGACCTTATTGAATTCGTCTCTCACTCCAAACACGACAGACAAACATTCACCTTTGTTCTTGTTAGTTTTTGTCTCCCAAACTGCCTCCTGACATCTCCTAAGTTCTTCGTCGTCGCTGCTGCTGGACTCAGACACACCGACCATCTTTTTAGCGGGGGCCGCCATGATGGAAACATGTGCTGCTGGTGTTGTCTGTTTTGAGCTGAGGATTCTGGGTAATGTAGTTTTCTAGTCGAGGGGTGCACAAAAAGGGCTTTATTTTCAGATATGAGCTTTTATACATCACTAATTTTATACAACTTTGGGAAAGAAACTCTTTGACAGAACAAAAGGGTGAAAATCTAATTTTTCTTCTTTAGCTCACACATTTTTATCTCCCCAGCGAGCAATGGATATCTGAATTACACAGAAATAAAATCATATATGATGTCATTAATTCATGTCACATCATAATAAAAATCAGAAAGGCAAAAGAACAGTTTATGCAACAGTTATCCTAAATCGTTGGTAGGACAGTTTTTGTTTTTTAGGGTCGACATCAACACTAAGTATTAGTAATCAAGTTGACAAATGTGTTCTATTTATATTTGAAGACGATACACATTTGCAGTAAAAATGTCAATTTTGGTGTCAAAATTTAGAGTACCGCTAACTCCAACACAACATATTTTTTAAATGCCTCTCTTAATTTGTGTTTCACGTACGTATAATTAAGAGACCTTTTCAACATTTCAATAGTGTTGCTATTAACGCTATAGGTGGAACATGACTCGAGACCACAGAGTGGTGACTACAGACAGAGAGACACGGTGCATCACAGCCAGTAGCACATTTTAAAATTAATTAATTGGTATTGGTTGAATTAAAAAAAAAAATCAGATCCAATATTCAGCCAGACTGATAATCGGTAGAACCCAAGTTTTTGAACAGTGCACCAAGAGCTGATTTAGTATCAGTTTAGACTAAATCAACAGACAGTAACAGCTTAATAAATGTATATTTAAATAGATTCATAACAGTTTCTTATTGTCTTGGACTGGCCACATAATCAGATCCCCTGCTATGTTTATTATTCAGTTAACATGCACTTCGTGACCACAACAATCCCTGATAACCCAGCTACAATGAGCACCATATATTCAGTGTGTATTTTGCAGACAGACATTTTTATTTACAACAAATCTGATAAGACATGAACCTGTCATTTGTAAAATCAGCCGATACAAAAAGTGGAGTCCATGCAACAGGATATAGAATGGATCCATAAAATGTTTGTGTCAGTCACGTAGTCTTTTTGCACAGATATACAAAGTGTACAGACTTATAAAGGCATTTACAGAAAATACCACTGACTGATATTGTATGGCTAAACAAAGTCTTCCCAGCTACCACAACAGCAGTGCTGCTAATCAGCAGCCTAACGGAGATACATCCATCGAGTCCAACTGACAAAAAACTGAGGTTGTGTCATGGAGCAAAGACTACACCTGTCAAAGTGTGCTTGATATCCCACCTGTTAAATTACAAATAGGCTACATAATGCGTTGATGCGTGCTCAACACAGGCTATAAACCATCCTGTTTTATGCAAGGCAGCACTGCAAGAGAGTAACAAAGAGCGTGATATAAGGAGTGACAATATCATCCCTTCAGCTTACTGCTGTGTTTGTCTGACGGGTACATGGAACACAAGGTTTCTTTAAGGGAAAAAGAAAAGAAAAATCAGTCAACACCCGGATTCAAGGCACATGGAATCAATGTTAGAACATACGGTAAGAGGAAGCCCAGATCATGTGTATAGAAAAATGACACATCTCTAGGTGTATGCCTGATTTAAATGTGAATTACCAAATAGTATTACCAAAAGTTTTAGGATTCTTTCCTGCCTTACAGGCATATGCAGATTTTCAATCATTTCTGTACACTAAGAAAATCAAAGAAAGGGAACCAGCTAATGACCTTAGACATATTTAGAATGCTTAGGCTGGAACTGATGTTGCAAGCAGGAACTAATTTCAAACTCTCCATTGTTGGTGCTTTCAGTGAATTTCTGACAACCTTTCAGGACCACCTTCCAGTAGATAGAATACAATCCAACAGCATCACATTAAATGACTAATAATCAAATCATCAACTCTTGCTTTAGATTGTAAAGGTGTACCTAACAGTCTGGAAACCTGTGTATATAAGAAAATGTATAAAATTTTTAAGTACATGGCCTAAAATCTGCAAAGTCACGAGTATAATGAATTAAACAGGGCTTCTGTGAATAGAAAAAGAGACAGGTCAACTTCTGTGCCAACCCTAGTGCCTCATCAAAAATACATCAACTACCCAGCTACATCACTCTGTACTGTCAAGTTGCGTGCTACTGTGGGATTTCACTGGTAAACTGAGAACCTGAGCGCAAAGCAGCAGAACTTAGACTCAGCAATCAGTTAAATAGATACTTCACACTTTGGGCCAAACTGAGCTACTAAAGAATGAGATTCACAGTGCTGTTGTGACAAATAAACCAGGAAGACAGACCTGAAGGGAGTAAATGACTGTGTGGTTACACTTTGGGGAGGATAAAGTGGGCAGACCAAACAGTTTTGACATGGATGGCATATAAAGCAAGATGTGAAGTTCAGTAACTTAGATTCTACTGCTAACTTTTCCTTTTGATGTATCCCAGAGTTTGAAAGAACAATCTTTAACAGAATCAACGTGACACCTCGAATCATGAAAATAGCACATGCAGTTGTATCAAAATATACTCAACTAAAGATTGGTCAATTTAACAATGTGCTATATAAAATGGACACCAAGTTTAAATATCTGACAACAATAGTCGCAGTGATTCACAACTGATATCAAAGGAAGAATGAAACAATATTAACTTGTGCTACATGATCATCTATTACTAACAATACTGTAAAACATCTAGTTAATGCTCGCTTTTCCATACAGGAAACACAATTGTCACTTGCAAAAGGTAGTTCAAACAAACATCACTGCAACTGATAACATCTATATTTTTAAAGAACCAGTGTAGGATTTAGGGGCATCTACCGTTGAGGTTGCAGATTGTAACCCTCTTTTTTCAAGCATGTTGGAGAACCTATGGTGGCTGCCACTTCATCCTATAACCGTAAACATGCAAGTCTTCATGGAAGAGGACTCACTCCCTATGTAGACATGAAGAGCTCATTCTTAGCTAACAACATTACAACGTTTTGTTACCTGTAATTGTACACTAATGAAAACAAAACAACTATTTCTGCACCAAGATCTCTAAATCCTATATGCTGGTCCTTTAAGTAAATGAAATCATAACTGACTCAGTCTGTAGGCTTTGCCATGAGAGGTCTGTGACTCAAAGTGTCCCTTTCCAGCAGAGACGGCAAGAAACTTAAGGCAAAAGTGTTCAAGCAGTAACATGACACTTGTAAGACAAACCAAAATAAAGAACAAAAAGGTTTCAGTCAGATATAAACAGAGAAATATCAAACAAAAACATCCCTCTGAGTCCCAGAAACTGAGATTTTGAGGTGCTAATGAATGGATCCATGATTTCATATGAAGGCAGATGTGGTCCGTTGTTCTTTTTTATGTACGGTGTCACTTTCATAATAATGTCCAAAAAGGAGAGAATACTTATGTCCCCTCAAAATAAACTTTTGTAGGGGGGTAATCCAGGAAATCTATCCCCTGGGAGGTATTGCACATTATTATTCCCTTCATTTACTACAGACCGCCATTGTAGGCATAGTCTGCCTTGTTGTGCATGATGAGTTTGTTGTCCACAAAGTAGAAACTGTCTGATCTGGTCTCGTAAGGGTGCTCCACCATTTGGCGAACTGAAAGAAGAGAAGGGGAAAGAAAGAAGATTAATATGTGGATTGTTATGTAAAACACTGACCCAAAATCATGGACTTAACAGACAAGTGCTCACTGAGGTCGTCTGGAAGCTGTGGAAACTCATAAATGTGTTCACAGGTGTTGCGGCTGTTAGGAATGCAAAAGCCGAAGTCAAAGTCAAAATTCTTGAGAAGGCGTCCCTGGAAGTAATGCCTCTCAATCATACGGAAGCTGTTGATGGGCCGGTCACCCACTGTGAACTCCACTCTGCAGTGAGGAAACAGAAACAAGAAAGACCTCATTTAAAACTGACTGCCAGAAGACGGATGGGCCTGATTATTATGCAGTCAGACAGTTACAGTCCATTTACTTACGTTGCACCAACAGTGCACAGTTTTAGGAAGGCTGGTGTAAACTGGTATCTGACAAAACGCCCTGCACTGGTGTCTGCATCCCCACTCTCCTCTTCATTCTCCACAGGACCTGATACACGTAACATGTTCAGCTGACTGGCACCCAGCATTGACATTCAAATACCTCATAGCACACATTACAGCAACATAAATACAGTAGCATGCAAACGTTTGGCCACCTGTGGTTAACATTGAACCGTTGAACTGATCTCAAAAAACCATAAACTTAAAAATGACACATTCTTTAAAACATTTTAAGCACGATTAGTGTTTTATTTTTGTTTTGTACAATTTTAGAGTGCAAAATAGGAAAAGGTGAACCATGCTGGGCACCCCAAGAAATGTTTATCTGAGATAACTTTTACCAAGGTTTTGCACCTTAATTAGGTGGTTAAGACCACGACTTGTTCATGATCATCATTAAAGGTGAGGTGATGCAAAGCTTTGTAAATATTCTGACTCCTCAAACCTTGTCCCAACAATCAGCAGCCATGGCTCAATTGTGCAGCTGCCCAGCACTCTGAAATTACTGATTACTGATGACCACAAAGGAGGAGAAGGCTATAAGAAGAGATCGAGATGTTTTCAAGGGGCCATTTCATCAGTTTGTAATGTAATTAAGAAATGTCAGTTAACAGAAATGGTTGAGGCCAAGTTGAGATCTGGGAGACTGAGAAAACTCTCAGAGAGAACTGCATGTAGGATTGCTAGAGAGGCAAATCAAAACCTTTGTTTGACTGCAAAGAAGATTTATTAGACTATGAAGTGGTGCTGCAGTGTTCTAGTGAAAAGAGCCACGTACACAAATATGACCTCCATAGAAAAGATCATATTTGTGTACATGGCTCATCCAAAGAAAACCCTTCCTGCGTTCTCAACACAAAATTCAGCATTAGAATTTTGCAAAAAAATATCTGAGCAAGCCAGGTATGCATTTTGGAAACAAGTCCGGAGGACTGATGATGTTCCAACAGAATTTTTTGCCCACAATGAGCAAAATTTGCGAGCAGAATTTCATAAACATAACACTTCTCCAACAGTTAGGCACAGGGGTGAATCGATTTCACTGGTAAAGGTAGAAATGGACTGAATTAAATAGCAGGAAATTCTGGTAGCAAACATCACACAGTAAAAAAAATCTGAGGGTGAAAAGAGGTTGGCTTCTACAGGATAATGACTCTAAACGCATCTCAAAATCCACAATGGACTACCCCAGGAGGTGCAAACTGAAGGTTTTGCCATGAACCTCACAGTCCTCCAACCTAAACATCATTGAAAATCAATTAATAGATCTCAAATGAGCAGCACATGCAAGACAGTCCAAAAGTCTCACAGGATGAACAAGCGAAAAAAAACAAATACACAAGAACTGAAAGACACTTGGCTGCCACTACGAGCTGTGATACCCGACCATGTGGTTGTTGCTAAGTACTAACCTTTTCATATGGCCCTTTAACTTTTTAAAATTATTTTGAAACACTAGAAAATAGAAAATACATTAAAAAAAAGTTTAAAAAAAGAAAGAAAAGTGTCACATTTAAAATGTATGCCATTTGGAAATCAGGTCATATTTTACTGGCTTTAGGTAATAGAAATTTTAAACTTTTTAATGCCTTTTTAATTTTTTCATAGCTTGTCTTGAAAGACCCAGATTGTTTCATTTATTACTTAAATGTGTGTCTTTTCAAATAACTCATTATTCAAATTTCATCCAGCAGAGATCCCAAATATGTAGATGAAACCTACTGCTTTCATAGAGTATGGTCTGAAAGTGCAATGTCACATCAGTCAGCTCAGACGTTAAGGACACACTTCATGTACAAGATGTGTTACTCCTGAAAATGAAGCAATAAAAAAATAACTCCTCAAGCGTTGGTCCCATTTTAAATATTTATTTAGATAACACTAACCCACACTGAGCACATGGCAATGCAGTCAGACCTATACATAGCATTCCCCTGAGAGAGACTGTGGTTTTTATGTGGTTTTGAGGCAACACTGTACTTTAACGACTACACAATACCTTAAGGGTATAACTGAACAGCATCACTGTGTTCTTTATGCATGCCTCTCAAAGAGGGCTTATTATTTCATTTGAGTCCTACATGTTAGGGATATTAAGCTGGACGTAGTGGCAAACATTAATGTAACACTTACCATTGTTAGGAGGTTTGGCGATCTCAAACAGCACCGTCCCCGTCTCAAGATCTCTTATTTTGAAACGTGTGAAGTCAATGTTGTAGATATTGTCCTCAGGTCTGCAAAGATAATCTAAAATGGGAAATAAAAGCACAAGTTAGAAAATGTCAACCAACATATAATAGGTAAGTTCATTATCTGACAGTAAACAAGCACCTATTAGCAGTCAGTGTCTAATTCCATTATACACTGAAGTTCATAACAAGTCCCAAAATACTTTGTAGCACAAAGGCTTACCCTTACTTAGAGGACTGAGACAGCACTCAGTGAGCAACTAAGATTTCAGCATGTGTTTTCTGGCCCCTGCACCTTGCAGTAGTGGTGAGTAATCCTATAGCACAGGCTCCCCGCTTGACAACAAAGTGTAGTGAGAGAAAAGGGAAGTAATGCCATTGTTGTCTGGTCCGGGAAAAAGCCCAAAACAATGGGAGGTATTAAGCATTAGCTGCAACTGTGGTAGACTGGGTGTCCGATGACGAACCATGGGGTTTAAGTCGGAGGGTTCAAGTAGGGCAGTTAGTAGTGGGGGGTGGGGTGGATGGGTGATGACAATCCCGGGGGGGCAAATGGAAACAGGCCAAAATCCAAATGAATTACTTGAAGGTGTACAAAATTTTTCACTTAACAGTAGGTAAAATAACTAATGTATTCGTGTCGCTCGCTGTGGAGAAACCACAGAGAATCAGCATCTGATTATCAACCACCAATAGCAGGAATCTATTTACAGAACAGTCTCTTGCACACCCACTGTACATTAACTGTAACACCATTAGTGACGCTGGATATTTCACACTGAAATGGGTGGAGGACAAAATTAAGTGAACAGTTTAGCCACTTGTCTCACATTTGTCAGGTGGTAAGAAACATAACTGCAAATGAGTCTGTGTCTACGAACTTATTTGCAAAAACAACTTTATATAAGCCCTTCTCAGACATGGGATATGCAACAATTTCCTTTACAGCTTCATTCAGACAAACCCCCACAGATGGAGACAGAGACGAAGTGAGCCACGGTACGCACAAGTCATTCAGATTAGATTAGAATACATATTAATGTACTGTTAAACAAAACAACTACGTCTAAACTCACAGCAACCATTTCAAACTGTCCAAATAACTAACTACCTATGATTTACATAATCACTGACAATTCTGCCCATGTGTGATGATAATCTAATGGCTACTGTACAACAGTAAAATAAAAAAGTCTGTATCTGCTAACACATTAGCCGAAACAGCTTTACAAGACAATGAGTTTTAACACTAATGCAGTTTTCAACACTGGGTGCCCTCAACATTATTTCTTCTGGGTGCCCCAAATTCCTGCATACGCCCCTGGACATGGTCTAGTTAAAAACAAAGCTAAACCACAAACGAGCGTTGCTTGTTTGACTAATAAAACATACTCAGCATAAACATTAGATTTAGGGGGGTTAATTAGTAGTCGTGTGGTCTGAAACCCATCACTAACGTTAGCCACAATTAGCATAAGATACATGGTGGCCGTGAGGCGGTATGTTTTCTACCCATTAATAAAGTCCAAATTAACGTGCACATAGCGTACCTTCCGTGACAGCCCGGAGACCCAGGACATGGTCCGGGGAAATATCTCTTCCCAGAGCCCGGAGTTCATCCTCTGTGACCACAGGCCACTTCTCCGTTTGGCTGCGCCTCGACTTCAGCTTCTTCAGCATTCCTCCACCGGTCTTTCTGTCCCTGTGGTTCGTCTCCAAGCCGGTATCTGCGTCCGTCTGCCCCTTGCTGACTGTCTGTGACGGTTTGTTTCGAGAACCGTTCATACCGGAGACGGTAGCGGGAATGAAAAGAGTCGCTGTGCTTTTTTTTTAATTTGGGAGCGACTTGACAAACTGGGGGTGTAATTTCAAGATGGCGTGAAACGTGTATAGGAGACGGAAAAGCGAGAAGGTGATTGGCTGAGGGCGATGGAGGTTGTCATAGTTACCGGATGGGTATGAAGGGTTTAGTTCCCGGGTCTGCCCGTTGTGGTTTCAGCTGCGAACATTGTGTTACTTCTAATGCACAGGAATTATGTGAGTTAAATAAGAACATGTTGTAGGCTCTACATACTCCAGTCTGCCACCTTCTCCCGTTGTGTATTGATGTCAACTTTCAGTATTTAAATTCTAGTTGGGAAAACAGTTTGGATGTGTTGTTGAAAAGACGACTATAAATTCGTGCTGCTCAGTGTTAAATGTCAAGTACATCCGGCATCGTTGTTAGTGTCCAGCAGGCGGCGCTAATACGCATGTCCGGGCTGCAGAGAGTTTTGTTGACGGAAGTCCCCCCGGAAGAGCAGAGGGGCAGCGATGGTGCGGGTGAAGTCGAGGTAAAACGTGCTTTTGGTGTTCTCTGTTTTCACATTTTGTGTGTTCTCAGCTGGTCTCTGACGGCGCCTCTTCTGTCGGCAGGTACTTACTGTGCGAAGTCAACGTGTCAGACAAGAGCCAGCTGCTGCTGCTGGATGATCGAGCTGTTGCAGCCGCAGTGAAGGCGGCGGTGGCCCGCACACACGGCGACTATGGGGCAGCTCTGTGCAGCATCAGATTTTCTGGTAAGCGGCAATGGAAAATGTGTTTCAATGATTTACTGATGTAAAGTATAAAACTCAGAATTATAAAATACTCCAGTTTAAGGGAAAGTCCTGCATTTGAATTGGAGAAATAAATCAGAAAATGTTCTCAAACTGTCAAAACTAAAAGTACTCGTTTTTACTCACTGCTGCAAAATGTGAAAAATTGTCTATATTGTTGTTGACCAAGGCATAACTCATTTTAACATTATTTTAATCTGCACCATTGCTTTATATATTTTAAACGGACATTGATAAAATCGTAATCTGCAAAGTAAACAACAGCTGTCAAATGAATGGATGTAGTGGAATAAATCCCCCACAATGTGGAATTTGGTGAGGCAGAAGTTGGAAGTACTCGTTAATGGTGAAGGAAGTATTTAGTTCTTATTAGTAAAGTTACCAGTACAGCAATGTAAAATACTCCAGTACAAGTAACTGTGCTGCATGAAAAATCTTACTTAAGTAAAAGTATAAAAGTATTAGCAGTAAAATATAGTTAAAGTATTAATGGAAAAGTACTGGTTTGGTCCTCTGGTTAAAAAAATTATCTATATGCAATAATATACATAGATAAAGCAATAATAATATGCAGCATGGTGCTGTTGTAATTTGAGCTAGTGTAAAGTACTTTGTGTGTGTGTGTGTGTGTGTGTGTGTGTGTGTGTGTGTGTGTGTGTGTGTATACACACAATAAATATATATATTTACAGTAGATAAGTCTGAGTAGTCGCTCCGTAATTAATGGGATATAAATAGGAAAAAACTAAGTTCTGATCCACAAATCAGTTTT
>OMNN01027303.1:12838-30083 GCA_900302755.1 Chromis chromis
GGCAGTTATTTATGATTTACTGCCTATTATAAGAGTTACCGTAAAATTACCGTAACTCTTATAATAGGCAGTAAATCATAAATAACTGCCAGATATTTAAAGTTTCTTCTGAAATAATGGGCACCAGCACTCACAGGACATTTTCTGATCTTTTTGTAATCAAAGGCGGACATTTTGAGGCTCAGGTCTTAAAGGGTTAATATTTAGAATACCTATCCCCACAAATAACAGCACTTCCACTTTGAAGATGTTACCTTCACAAACAAAAGACACAAAAGAGGACAGAGGATGAAATCAAGCCTATATGGGATGATGTTAAATGAGAAACATTGACCTATATGAGTATAAATGTCTCACTACCATGCCAGTAGGTCCCAATGTGAGGGTTGTGGATCTCCAGGGGGGCTGTCTGAGGAGTTCAGGGGGTCCAGATCTCGTTGAAGAAATGTTATCAGATGATGCAGAGCTTTAAAGGTGACATGTTTGACTCCAACCAGCAGCAGAAACACACTAAACCCACTCTGTTTGTATAGAAATACCTCAAAGGATAATCCCCTTTAATATATAGAATATCTGTCCCCACAAATGAAGCACATACCACCTTTAAAGATGTTACCTTCCCAAACATAAGACACAAAAGAGGACAGAAGATGAAATCAAGCCTATATGGGATGATATTGAATGAGAAACGTTGACCTTTATGAGTATAAATATTTCAAAGAAATACAAACTACACGAGTATTTCATTACATTATATTCCATTATATGTTTAGCTATATTTGGATTTGTCACCTGATGCCCAAATATTCAGTTTTATTTATATAAATTAAAACATTTCTATCATAACTTGATCCCAAAAAAAGTGTAAATGTATCCCTAAAAAATCACCAGAATGTAGGAAATGAAGTGTTCTGTGTTCAAAATTCCTGATGCTCAGTTTTCAGATGAAACATAAATCCAGGCAAGGGATGCTCGTGGGTCCCAACATGAGTATCGGGTATCTCCAGGAGGGCTTTTCTAAAGAGTTCAGGTCGTCTAGCACTTCCTAATGTTTGACTGATTGATTGATTGATTGATTGATTGATTGTTTATTTGTTTTGAGTTCATGTTTCAAGTACATTATACCAATTACATGTTTACAATTTGCACCATAATTGCTCGTAGCAGCTTATCATACATACTGTTCGTGTATTACAGGTACAAACACGAAAAGGAGTGGGAAGAAGTAAAACTTATAAAGTCCCACCCCTATAAGTGTCATACACTCAATGTCACTGTAAGCTTTAAAATGTGATCAGATGCTGCTCTTTTTGGTAAATAAATTACACGTACAGTCGGTGCATTTTATCTATTTATCTTTTGAATTGTTACCTGGTGCCTGAATTCAGTGTTTTCTTTTTTATAAATCAAAACATCTCTATTGTAAATTGATGCAAAAGCACTCTAAGTACAGTACTTGAGTAAATACACTTTTTCCTTTCCATCACTGGAAACTGATGACATGTTTTTGTGTGTAATATCTTCATATGCATAAGGCTTAGACATACAATAAAAAGAAATTGAGTACAAAATAGAAAATTGTTTTTCACTACACTTTAAATCAATTTAAGTTCCCCTGCTGCTTTAAGAACCTAAGAAAATAGGTTCAATAAACTTAAGATTTTAAGTTGAATTGACAATCACATAGACAATCCTTTTACATAAGTTTACAGAGTTTCTTATCCATTTAACATTGAGAGACTGCAGCTGTTGAAGCCATTTTGGACCCAAGTGAATTCAAAGACAATCTGAGGATTCTCCTGGTTACAGTGACATAAACCTTGAGTCATGTTTACATTTTTGTGATGATTATGAGAGAAAACAAAACAACTTCATTCTACATTTCTTAAAAACACGTCTCAAACTACAAAAAATAAGAATCTCTGTAGAGCCTTAACTGTCTAGCGATGCATCCTGTCTGCTTGTAGTTCTTATAGTAGAACTGAATGAACTCTCAGATGTTCATTCATTCAGCTCATTATTCTAAGACAAAGTGCCTCAAGTTGGGAAAACTCCTGCATGTTTTCACATTCTAAAAATAATGGTCTGCAAATAAAATGTTCAGTTTGGTAACTAGAAATGTGTAAAACTCATATATTTACATTAAGAGAACTAGAAAAGATAAGTTGATTTGACTAAATTCCTTGCTGATGTTTTACAGTGTACACTACTTAGAAGAAATGTACTTTCCACTTCTGCTTAAGTAAAAATAGTTACATGTAAATTACACGTTATTGTTCAATGATTTTATGACTATTACTGATGCATGAATGACTATGAAGCATTTTACTGTTCTAGGTGGGTGATAACATACCTAATACACTAGTTTATATATGTATAATCATCAGTCTGAGCAGTGATAGTTCAATTAATGTAAAAAAAAAAAAAAAAAAAAAAGTCTTTATTTTGCACAAATATGGCATGAAGTCAAAGTATAGAATAAATACACTTTCATTACTTAATCCAGCCTTTCCAGCCCTGATCAGGACCACATGATGAAAAGCTGGTCTGGTTGTAAATGAGTGCTTAAATCCACATTTCTGACTAATTGGCTTTGGATGCAGACACACAAAGTGATGCTGCATGACGCACTTTGAATTACACCGATTGGTTGAACCGGGCCGCGGCCTTTGTTGACAACATTGTTGGTGTCCATACAAAACCAGTGAAATATGCAAGCCAATAAACTGGAAGCTCTTTAATTCCAGTTCTGCTTTCCACATGACCGTCTGTTCTCAATACTGGCTGCTTAGTGGCCCAAAAAAAGACGCGAGGGACGGGATGGAACTATTCATATATGAAAAATGAACTCAGGGGCGACCTTATCAAGCAGCTTTAACATCACAGTGTGGATTATGAAGCTTCCAGCCTCCACATGAACAACAAGCTGCAGAGCGCCCCCTTGTGTTCACTGATGGAACTAAAGAATAGGTAGGAAGCTGAGGCTGGAGAACTGTTCTTTCCGCTCCGGTCCATTTGGGTCAAGCTCCACTGGACACAGCATGGCTTTGGCTTCTCTGTCTGCTGTGTAATCGGACCATGACCTGCTTTCTGTGCATCTGACCCGTGTCCAATAAGCAGTGAGCCAAGTTAAACTATCTCACCTGTTCACTTTGTTCTGTCCGTCCTGGTTCAGTCACTGCTGCTGCTCTTTGTGAAGGAGAAAACTTTGTTCTTTCTCAGAGATTTCAACTCCTTTAAACCCTGTTTCCCCTCTTTACGCTAAGTTAACCCAGCCACCTGCTGGCTGCAGCTTCATCCAGACATGAGAGTGGAAGTGATCTTCTTAATTTCTTGGCAACAAAAGGAATGAGCACGTTTCCAAATGTTCAGTGTGCCAGGAGGTTAGTGGGCTAAAATTTGGTATTTGGTCCTAAACCAAAGTGCTGGGTGGTCCATCACTAGCATGGCTAAAAACACTTTTGGACGTTTGCACACAGTTGATTGGGTCTGTGAGCCCCATGCCGTACTCTTGCTCCAGTTCGTCCACTCCACAGGCCCGCTCAGTGTTAACTTTAGTCTCGGTTACACCAGGCAGCTCTCCTCTGCAGACTTCAAAGAGCTGTTTGGCATCAGACTGGAAAGATCCGACAAAGCTGTCCAACACTCCAAATGATGACACCAGCAAGTATCAGGCCGCAGCAGAAAGGATGATTAGTTTGAAACAGTTAGATTATTTATTTGTGTGAAAAATTAATGACAAATACGTAACTTCAGATATTCTAATGTGGAATAGGATCAATGAAAAGCAGCTGTTTGAAACTCAAAATGTATATATAAGACATGTATAAGATCCTGAACCCTCTTATACTGGAGCAGAACACCCAGACTCTCTTCAAGTAATACTTTGTGTTCAGTTTTCCTCTTCTTGTGGTAGATTCACATCTCTTAGTGGTGGTTTTTACTTGTTTGTGGTCATTTTCTATTACTTTGTGGTCATTTCTAATATCTTTTTGGTATTTCTTAATATCTTTGTGGCTATTTTGTGTCTCTTTCTGCTCATTTTACGTCTCCTGTTCATTTGGCTTCACTTTGTGGTCACTTTTCATCTCTTTCTACTCATTTAATGTCTATTTCTAGTCATTTTATGTGTATTTGTGGTCATTTCACAGCTCTTTAAAGTATATTTTGCTTTCGTTCTGCTCATTTTGCATCTTCTCTGTTAATGTTGTGTTTAGTTGTGGTCCTTTTCTGTGTCTTTGGGACCATTTCGCATCAGTTTCTGCTTATTTTGTGTCTTTTTCTGCTCATTTGACTTCTCTTTGTGGTGACTTTGCATCTCTTTTGGCTATATTGTTGGTCATATTTGTGTCTTTGTTGTCATTTCACAGCTCTTTATAGTCATTTTTACTTAGTTTCTGTTCATTTTGTGTCTTGTTCTCATCATTTAGCTTCTCTTTGTGGTCAGTTTGGATCTTTTTCAGCTCATTTAGTCTCTATTGCTAGTCATTTTGTGTGTCTTTGTTAACATTTTGAAGCATTTAAAAGTATTTTTTACATTATTTGTGGTCATTTTGCATCTGTTTCTGTTCCTTCGTATCTCTTTCTTCTCTTTTTATATCTCCCTTTGATCATTTGGCTTGTGTCTTTGTGGCCATTTCGCAGCTCCTTAAAATAATGGGGCAGTGGTGGCCTAGTGGTTTGTAAAGCGAACTTGTAACCAGTGGGTCGCCGGTTCGAGTCCCCGGACTAGCAAGAGGTTGAGGTGGGAAAGTGAGAGTGACCGCTTGTCCCAGTCACCACCACTGTGGGCCCCTTGAGCAAGGCCCTTAACCCCTGACTGCTCCCCGGGCGCTGCACCGCGGCAGCTCACTGCTCCTAGTATGTATGGTTAACTTTGAATAGGATGGGTCAAATGCAGAGAAGGAATTTCCCCAAGGGGATCAATAAAGGTTAGATTATAATTTTGAATATCTTTGTTGTCATTTTGAATCTGTTTCTGTTCATTTTGTCAGTATTTCCTGTCATTTTTGTGTGTCTGTGGTCATTTCGCAGCTCTGTAAAGTAACTTTACTTTCTTCTCAGGTCATTTTGCATTTCTTTCTATATATTTCCGATTCCTTCAGGTCGTTTTGCATATTGGGGACCCCTGGCCACCCCTCTGGCTCTGCTCTGAACATACTTGAACATTGTCTTCATGCCATAACTGACACAGTGACTGACTGACTGGCTGGCTGACAGATTGGTTAATTACACGGAGGGCAACTCAGAAGGAGAGGTAAGAAAAATAAGCTAAATGATGTAAGGACACAAGTATTTCAAACACGCAAAGAAAGTTCTAGTGTCATTTCAGAGGAATTTTCTGAGAGAACCCAGCCCTTTGCTGAGGAAGTCAGAAGTTAGTTTTATTCACTGTATCAGGTTTGAACTTGTCAGATGCTTTAGTAACAGCTGAACGCTTCATTGCAGAAAAAATGTGAAATCGTCAGACTGCTTGTGCCTGGAGAGAAATAGCTGCCCAGACACAGAGCCAGCGTGACCCAAATATGACAGTCATTTCACTTTTTGCTCCTAAACAGGTCACACTTTTCAGTTATTGATAATTCTTTAGTGAGGTTCATGTCAACGTGACATAAATGGAGCAGGTACTGTACACACAGTATAGTTCAACTCAGGGCACACTGACAGTGATGCTGAATGTACTTTGTACCTAATTTGCTTTAGACAGTAATCAGATTGCAACCTTTTATAACATAGCCTTTGAAACATATAATCATAATGCAAGAGGGAATAATGTATATTATGAGCGCAATATAAGATCACTTTAAAGTCAAATAGATATATTATATTTACTTGTTTCAGTAAAGTTTCAGTTGAGGGGGGCTTGTCTTTCAATTTTTCAGCTCTAAATCCTGTAAAGATGGTTCATTTCACCATGTTTCCTGGATTTAACCCTGTTCTACGTTGGCTGTTTCAATGTCTGTAGCTTCAGAAAAGCTGCTGCTGCCCACGCCGCCTTCAGGAAGAAGACTCTCTCTGTGTCTGTGATTGACAGGGCAGAGTAAAACAGATGACCACATGGCAGCCGACACAAACATTAATGAATGTGTGAGACCAGGACTTTTGATCATTTCTCTGAGCAATCATTTACCATGCAAATGTTGCTGAATTTAAAGCAAAGGAATTGATTTTAACACGTGTTTAGTGAGTTTATCAGGCAACACTGAAGCTATAAAATCAGTATTTTAGTGATGCAGAGCCACAGCTTGGGAATTTGCTCTAAAGTGACTGCTGGTTAACATGTAGTCTTAGTGGGCTGTGTTTCAGTCACTATTTCATAGTCATTCCATTGTCTGACAACAGAAACAGAAAGATATGCAAACGAGAACCACTTTATTGGGATTTCAGCTTAAATTACAGAATATGTCAGCATGGAGAACAAGACAAAAGCAAACACACTGGCAGAGTTTAGGTTGAACTGAAAAGTAACCCACTGGACCTTCAGTTCCTCAGATGCTGGGAATGCATGAAGACTCTTGTGTTCACTCTTACAGCCAACAGCAGAACATCTGTTGTGTTTTGCTCAGGGGCGTAGATATTTTAGAATTAGCAGAAGCAGCTACAGAAAGTAAATATACATGGTGGACTGTGAGGCAGCTACTCTTTCTTAATGAATTACCTGGAAGCAATGAGGGGGCAGGATTATACAAAGTTTGAGCTAACTGACTATTGGTTTGTGGTGGTACATAGCATTTAGGTCAGAATTTACTGGCTTTAAAATCTGGATGCTATCTAGTTGTAGGGAGACTTGAGGAATGGCAGAAGTAAATGTCTTCATATCTTAACAGTTTTTTTTTAACGCTCAAGGTTTATAACAACCACAAAACGTAATAAAATTTTATTTTGACCATATGGAACCTATAAATAAGCAGTGTTGCAGTGTGGCCCTCCGGCCGCTAGGTGGCAGCAGGTGAAAACACGGAAACTCGTCAGAGGTCGGAGTGTTGTACTTCCTGTGCGGTAGTAAGGCGCGTGCAGCTCGTTTTGCGAACGTTTTTGTGACGAAAAGATATCAATTATCTAATTTCTAACGCAGTATTATTATTTAATTTGAGCAAAAATGGTAAGTAAGACGTTGACACGTTTCCTTTCAGCTCCCTGGATACCCTTTGAAGTTGTTTTTGTTAGCACTGTGCACTGATACTAGCTAGCGTTTTAGTGTAGTTAGCATTAGCTACGTTAGCGTCTCATTCATAACTTCGACTGAATGAAAACAGTCACATTTATGCACCTAAGCATTATCATAGACTGTTTACTTACTTAAACGGTAATAGTATGGTCTCGTCTTTTCTGTTGTCTTTAGAAGTGAAATTGTTTCGTTGAGGTTTGGCCTGAATCTGGAGAGGAAGTCGCTCCAAACTTAATTCAAAAATCTTTGAATTAAGCGAGCATGTGCTTATCGGCAAACAAGTCGTATACATGGGAGAACTTGCTCGATGTAAAACCTTTAGCTTTGTGGTTCTACTCGTAAGACAGTGTTTCGGTTTGGGTTTGCTGGACTGCATGCAGATTTTTATTTGGGAAACTGCACAGACTCTGAGACAAATAGTGCAAAACTGGGAGTACCATTGATCATAAACATTCAGAGTGCTGTAGGCTGTCTTCAGTATGATGCAGACTGCACCAGGAGCTTATTTTGCCTTTCAGAGAGCTCTGTTAAGTTCATAAATACTTACAGTAACCAGTGGTATAAAGTAATTAAGTACTTTTACATGAATAGTGTACTTTACTTGAGTATTTCCATTTACTTTAGACTTTCCACTACCTTTCAGGCGGGAATATTGTACTTATTGCTCCACACTACATTTATCTGATAACTTTAGCTACTTTTATGATAAAGATGTGACACAATGGAAAAACGTATATATAAATATAACATATTGTTAAATTAAACAAGAACTTTCCAAGCTTTTTTTTTTGTGCCTCTTACAGGAATCTGTGTGTGCTCTGGCTCACATTTCAGATGTCTGAGTTGCAACTAAACTTGATTTTTTCCCTCTAAACTAAATGATCCAATATCTCACAAAACACTGAAACAGATGTGTGTATCAGGATTTAGTTTTTTGGCCTTTCCTCTTTCATTAATCATGTAATGACCCCTTAAATTTATCTCCTGTCCCCGTAAATAAACTGGATATAAAGTAGTTTAAACTGACTCCACCTGCAGCAGCTACAGCTGTTTTTTTTTACCTTGTTGTATTGGTCCTTTACCTAAAGTAAAAGATTTGAATACTTTTTACACCATTAACAATAAAATAGCAGAGCTGCACTTAAATTGCTGCATTTACAATTATAACATTTTCTAAGAATAGGTTACTACATAGATATTTTCATTTAGCATGTGATGATGATGATCATAGGCTAAACTCGAGAACAATTGTTTGGCAGATCTTTTAATTAAATTTGCAATGATTTTTTTTGTAACAATGATAAGTACTACCTTGTGTTGTGTTGGTAAAAGTGTCTCACTATAATGTAAGTAAGTGTGTTTACTAACCTGCTTCATCTCTTTCTGCAGAGTTTACCTCTCAACCCAAAGCCTTTCCTCAACGGCCTGACAGGCAAACCAGTCATGGTGAAACTGAAGTGGGGAATGGAGTATAAGGGCTACCTGGTGTCTGTGGATGGATACATGAATATGCAGGTGGGAACAAACTATTTTTGCTTTCTTCTAATCTAAGTGTTGAATAATAGCCATGATAGTTGCCATCCTCGCTTGCATAAACAGAATGTTTTATTAAGCTCTTCAAGGATGTTGTGTCATTGTTAATGATCTTCAAAATCATTATTCAGAGAGCAGGGTGACTGTTACATAACGCTGATACTATGCTGTTGTATATGTTTTGTTGTGTTTTTTGCATCTGATAAAAACAATGTTATAATACCAATATAAAAAAATACTAAATTAATTAACTTGAATGAACATTTAACACTAATTTGTCTGCATTGTCACAGTTTACTTAAGCAGATCTATTCTGTCCTCTGTGCACACTTGTTTGCCACTTTATTTGAAACTCTGATCTAACACGAATAAATCAATCTTCATAAAGGTTATAATAACATTTTTATATGGCTTTTGAAAGCTGTTGATTCAATTTTGTGTTCATTTTGGAGCTGCAGTTTGTGATGCTGTGGAATCGCATTGTTTCATTCAGTGTAGCCTTCCTCACTGAATGAAACATTACAATAACACCTTTGTGTTTAAAGATCCCCTCCAGTGAAAATCAATCTCCTTTTATCTTGTTAACATATCCATATGTTTTTTATATGCTGGAAGACGCATCAGGAACAAAGTAACAAGTCAACACCATGACTGAACATTTCATTACAGTTTAAAAGCACTACAAAATGTCCAGACAGCTGAATTAACAGCTTCCTTGAGTTTTTTCAACCAAATGTGAACATTATTTCCTTCGTCAAGGGAGGATTTGTTGCAGGACTGTTATAGCTTTAAGTGGGTGAGCCTAATAAACTATAATCCCATGCTGTACCACCTAATGCATTTGACACAAGAGACCACGTTATTTCTAGGTTCTAATGAAACACCCACATCATTGTTCTTTAAACAATATTATTATGTTATAATAAACAAAAAAGCATGCAAATTGTTTGGGATTTTAAATTACAAAAAGAGGAAAAAAGGAATAAAAACAACCCTGTACCTTGGTTTTAACCTGTATATTATACACAATTTAACAGCTGGCAAACACAGAAGAGTATGTGGATGGAGCGCTGGCAGGCCATCTTGGTGAAGTGCTTATCAGGTAATTAAACACGTTTTCATCTTTGTTCCATAACCAGTTTAGTAGAGGCTTCTTTATTAATTGCTTAATATTTCCGTTTCCTGCTGTTCAACAAGATTATATAAAATCCAATGATAATGTTTTTACAAGACCTTGCCTGTAAATATGAGATAACATTGTTTAGCCTCAGTCACAAGATTCCTAACTACCTTAACTAACCTGTGTTAATGAGTAACGTGCCACTTTTCAAAGAAACCAGTGGGGGATCAAAGAATTTTCTGCATTTCTCTGTGCAGCCACTTACGGTAAGACTTTGTGTTTCTCCCCACAGGTGTAATAACGTTTTGTACATCAGAGGCGTAGAAGAAGAGGAAGAAGACGGAGAAATGAGGGAGTGATGTCTCGTCCCGGTGTTCTGTCTCAGTGTGACTGTACCTTGTAGTTGAGTTAATGTGTGTTTGTGTTTTCACCATGTGAAACAGATGAACATTTGGGGTTTAGGTTATTTTTCAAGAAGTTTTGAAATGATTCTTTTTTTTTTTTTTACTGTATGTGAGACCAATTTTGTGTTTTTGTGATACAGACACAATAAAATTATCATTGTACCCTTTCTTAATAAGGATTTTTGTCTTTTGTGTTTTTTTCCGTGTGATGTAAAGAAGGTCCGCCCCTCTCTGTGCACTTTAAACTCTGCTCTCCTGAACAAATATTTGCTTGTTCCCAAACCAGTTGAAGCTCAGTCACTTGTAAAGCCTCTGCTTTGAGTCAGAATGTCTGGAAATGACAGACTACTGGTGAAAAATGCCAAACAGGTGGTTTTGATCTGCAGCAACGGAGAGAAGTACCTGACCAAACATGGGATGCAGAATCTTTGTGTGATTGAAAATGGCAGCGTTGTAATCGGGAGGTAAGTTTCTAAACTGCAACTCAAATCCAGTTAAATTGAGGAGATGTGATTTCCACATTTACATGCGCATTTGCAGACATCCAAGCTTCAGACCAAGTGATGGCTTTAGTTCTTATCCATGTAGCTGCTGTTAGACCTGCACACAGCTCCAGTTGAAATGCAGATTTAGAAAGTGTCCTAATGTACAGCAGCAGGAGGATTCACATGATTTAATGCAGACTGGTGTCCTCTAGAGGCTGTAGTGGCTCATGACACGCCAGGAAATAAAAGTTTCTGGATAAATGGAAACTCCTGACTATTATTTATTTTTTCTTATCACTTGTGAGGAAAGGGTCTAGAGGAAATGCCTTCCTCATCATCTGTCTGATGTCTTTTTTTAGAACATGTGAGGATCTGCTTTTTTTAGTCTAAGCCTCAGCTGTTGGTTTAGCGCCAAGCTGTGCTTTAAAGTGAAGGTTGCCATCAATGAATGTAATTTTTCCTCCCAGTGATGGGCTGATTAAAGCTGTGGGGCCTGCAGAAACCATCAGAGCTCAGTATGCAGAGGCTTCATTTGATAAAGTGATTGATGCTACAGGAATGTGTGTCCTTCCTGGTGAGTATCAGCTTGTGCTTGTGTGTGTGTGGGTTCAGCAGCCAAAAATAACTTTCTGTATCAACATGCAAATGGCAGTTTTGGACTGTGGTGAAAAGTACATTTACACAAGTGCAATTTAAAGGTACCTCTGCTTCCCATAAGTGTCCATTTCAAGGGAAAATAATGTACTTTTATCTTTCTTACTTGTTACTTTCCAGACACATATTTCATATTCAAAGTGTTGGATACACTTATTAAAAATTAAACTAGATGTGTCCAATCTTTTTGACTTGTACTATTTTAACATGTAGTTGGGGTCCCTTATCATGTTTTTGATATGTTTAAGTTGTTAGTAGTTTTTCTTCTTAAGCTCCATCCACACTAATGCAATTCTCTTTTAAAATGTAGAACTGTGTAGTATGTTTAAGCCTACTGTCCACACTACTCTGGCATTTTAGGACCACTGACATGAAGACGTTGCTGACTCCATTTCAGTTTGAAAACTCAACGATTATGATTTAGTCTAAAATGGCAGGAAGGAAGACTTTTGGAAACGATAATGCAGACCCTTGTTTTCATCTGATTGGTCTTCGTTGTTACTACTGCTCCTGATTCACCATACTCCTATCACATGAGTGTTTTCTGACGCAAAACCACAGCATCAGCTTGGACTAACCAGTTGTTAATTCAACACAGATAATGAATTAAAACCGTTGCTGACCTTTTAGTCTTTGCAAGCAGCTAAAATCTGCGGTCTTTTCATCGTTGCTGTTCTTCCTCTGTAGTAGAACTAATTCACTAACCCCCTGCTTTATGTTTACAATGACGCCTGCACTGTACCTGAATTGTCAAGTGATCTATGCTTTCTGGCCTGTTGGTATGCATAATCTGAGATGCTCATCTTAAGATTAAAACGTATTAGTGTAGATGTAGCCAAAATTGCTACATATTTGTATACTAAAATATTTGTGCAACATAGATTTTTTGTTTCTGCTTTTATCTCACATTAATCATCTTAGGACCCCTTAGATTTAACTTGTGACCCTTTGAAGGGACCCCTACCAAAGGTTGGGAACCAGTGGTCTAAACTACTTCACACAGTACACTTTACCATGGCTAGGTGTTAACAGAATGATCCTTCAGTATTAAACATCTAATTATGTCATATATAATAATACATCAGTCTCTGGATACTTCTCTGCAGTGAGTAGTTAGCATAATAGTTTCAGGACCTTTTCAGAAAATGCTTGTGCAGTTTTACTTTCAGTAACCTTTACTTACCACTGTTACATTACAGCAGCTTAACATCCAAACCAGTGATTAGCATTTAAAAATCTTCTTGTTTCAGGGTTGGTTGATGCTCACACCCACCCAGTCTGGGCTGGAGACAGGGTGCATGAATTTGCAATGAAGGTAAATTATTACATGTGGTATATTTTGATCTGACCTCCACAATGGAACTGCATCTACACTTGATGAAATGCATCCTTCACTCTGCAGCTGGCAGGTGCCACCTACATGGACGTGCACCAGGCTGGAGGAGGAATCCACTTCACAGTGCAGCACACTCGAGATGCCGCCTTCTCAGACCTCCTGACCTCCCTCAGCAGCAGGCTGGTTCGGATGCAGCGAGCAGGAACCACCCTGGTGGAGTGTAAGAGTGGATACGGCCTGGAGCTGCAGACCGAGCTCAAGATGCTGCAGGTGATCGAGGAGGCCAGACGCACTCTGCCCATCAACATCTCTTCAACCTACTGTGGAGCTCATGCAGTGCCCAAGTAAGTATTATCTACCTTTACATTTCATCCATAACAATCTTCACCCTACCTATACTCCTCTCCTACTTTCATCTTTTTTTCAGGGGGAAGACTGTTGCAGAAGCCACAGAGGACGTCCTGCAGGTTCAGCTGCCTTGGCTGAAACAACTCATGTCTTTTGGGACTCTGAGAGTCGACAACATTGATGTGTTTTGTGAGCAGGGAGTATTTGACCTCAGCTCCACTCGCTCCATCCTGCAGGCTGGAAAAAACATGGGCCTCAACATCAACTTCCACGGAGATGAGCTTCATCCTATGAACTCTGCTCAGGTACCAGTCACTCCTGAAGCTGTATGATCCATTATTTGATCAATATAGAGAAGAAGAGCACTATGTTTTCTAGATTTTGTTTGCCCTATGTATATTAGTGTATATAGTTGGTAGTATATAGTTTATAGTTGGCAGTATGGCTCAATGGCACTGCAAAAATTATTTCAAACTTGAATAAACACCTTTTAAAAACACTTTTTTGATTTAGCATGTAGGGTGTGGTTGTTGTGACTATATAGCTGCCCAGAACACATTAAGCAGACATAGTTTTCCAACTATTCCAAACAAGTCATTTAATCTGACAGCTATACTTACTTGTTACTTCACAGACAAACATTTTACATATAAAAATTTGGGTACACTTATACAATACATTGTTAAAGATTAACAATCTTAACATTCTTAATAATCTTAATATTAACACTGTTCACTTAGTTTCAGTTTCCACCATCTCCAAATATATATTTTTTCCTTTAGCTGCTAGTTTCTAGCTTTGTGAATCTGTTTTAGAGCCCAGCTGATACTGGATTTTTGTGGCCAATGCCAAATTGAGAGAGTAAAAAAATCTATATATCTGATATTCTTTGTGTATGCTCGAGTTGTATTAAACAGGGAAAATTATGGTGTCATTAATTTTCCAGCAATGTATTTCACAATCTAGATCACAGCTTACTGTGAGGACACAACTTGACTCCACACTACCAACTTTTCAGCTGTGATACGTACTCTGCTACATGTGCTACAGACGGTGCTAAGAGTGTGTAAATAATGGAGTGGAGCTGCTCTATATGATGTCACCGTCACTAAATCACTCCTAGCATGTTTATCTGCATTATGTTCTGTAGCTGCCTATAAAATGTCTAAATAACAAAAATGCTTTTCTCCAATTTTGGGAGCAGCTAAGAATCATAAGATAGTGATTAATTTAGTGAGATGCTGGAATCTGAGACAGTTTTTTTCTTTTTTTGATGAATCACTTTGATAACAGCGGATTGTCCATTATAGTATTGTTTGAACACTATAATGGAGGAATCTGTAGCAATGAGAATAATGAACTTGTTAACCTGAGTGTATATATTGTGTATCAGCTGGGAGCAGAGCTTGGAGCTTTAGCCATCAGTCACCTGGAGGAGGTCACAGATGAAGGGATTGCTGCCATGGCAAAAGCAAAAACTGCTGCTGTCCTCCTGCCGACTACAGCCTATATTCTCCGGTACTGTAGCAAAAATGCCACCCCACACACACTCTTTATGGCTGTGAGCTGTTGAGTAATGTGTGTGTGTGTGTTTAGGCTGCCCCAGCCCCGAGCCAGAGACATGCTGGACGCTGGAGTAATTGTTGCCCTCGGCAGCGACTTCAACCCCAACGCCTACTGCTGCTCCATGGTGAGTACTGGAGGAGGTGGAAGTTTTAAAGTCCATCTGTCTTCTCCTGCCTCTGTCATACCAGCCTTCTCTCTCTCTCCTCCTCCTCCAGCCGATAGTCATGCACCTGGCCTGTGTTAACATGAGGATGTCCATGCCTGAGGCTCTGGCTGCGGCCACCATCAACGCAGCCTACGCCCTCGGGTGCTCCCACACACACGGATCCTTAGAGGTCAACAAACACGGAGACCTGCTGATCCTCAACACCACACGGTAAATCAACACAACACATAAACACGTCAAGCTCTACATGCAGGAAAATGTATACGTCTTGTCCATGTGTTTTTGAATCTGTATCAATTATTTTTAGTGTGAAAGAAACATTTTGTGTTTAAAGATCAAGTGACAAAGTAAGGATCAGTGACTGGAGAACCATGGCAGGCACAAATACTCAAGTACTGTAGTTAATTACATGTTTTAGTAGATTACTTTATACTTCTTCTACTGCTACTACATCTCTTTGTTTTATGCCTTTCTTTCTTCCTGGGATTGTTCGTAAAGTAAACCTTAACACAAAGCTTTGTTCAGTTGTCCTATTCATTTATGTTGCACTAAATCAAAAGCTGTAAAATAGTATTAAAAAGATACAGGGGAGGCCTTGAATGTCAACAAAGATGCTGCAAAGCTGAGAGACATGTTGTAAATCTACTGTATTTAAAGATCAGCTGTCAGTTATTTGTGTTTGTCTTGTGGCATTTCAAGGATGGAAATGTTAAGTATTCAGAAAATACACAATAATTAGTGAACAAATGTAAGTTGACATTTTTCTTTAGTGATATTTAACCTAAGGTTCATTCAGTCCTGGCCTTTTGTAGCTGCATTTGACTGCATCCTTCTATACAACTGGATGGTGTCATGTTTTTAAACCATGAGTTTACCAGCCGAGTTAAATGAGAACAGAATTTTATTGATGTCTGATGAGAGACAAGTAATGGTACTCACTTTGTAGGAAGTTTTGTTGAGTGAAAATGTAATGAAGTTCACTCAATACTTGCTAAATGTAAGATTCAACCAATCTGACACACATTTAGCGTGCAGTGATCGGTTTATAAGTGTATGTTTTGTGCTATTATCTAAAGCTGATTCTGTCCTTTGTGTTTAACTGCAGATGGGAGCATCTGATTTACCAGCTGGGAGGACATCAGGAGATCATCCGTTACGTCATCATCAAAGGGAACGTTGTCCATGATAATGACAAAACCATGGACTTGTAACGACAGAAGAACTCCCTGCTGATTCAGGTGACTGATCGCTACAGCACCGATTTTTGGAAACACTGGAAAACAGCTTGCTAGCTTGGCTCAGTCCACTTCTTGGCATCTCTGCTGACAGAAAGTTGTGAAGGGGGAGGAGATATATTTTGATTGTGGAAGTAAAAGTCCCACTCTGTTTTCTCATAGACGATGTAAAGTGACTCCCAGTTGGAGCACTTCTATGGCTTTGATTGGCATTAAATTACATGAAAACTAAAGGAACTGCGGTAGAAAATATCTGCTTCCAATTCAGGAATCCCATGGGGAACTTTGGCAAGAAACATCCAATTAAAGAGCTTAAATTCTGTCACAGGTGTAAAATAGATTCTAAAAGCTGTGGCTCACTTCAAAAGTCTTCATAACTATTCTAGTTTTAGGAATAAATATGTAGCATTATTGTTTTCATATTTAGCAGCATTTAATAAAGGTAATCTGTAGACTAAAAAGCCTTCGTGCTGCAATGTTGCACTGGTGAATTCACTTACAACCAGAGCCTGTGCAGTAGTGACCAGTGGTGCAGATGTGGTATTGAGGTCCTGCTTTGCGTTGGCCCATATGTGAGCACATAGCAGTTGAACTTCTTTTAAGCCCAGTGACTGTTGAGGACCCTCACTGTGAACTTGTTTTCTAGATAAAAATGATGAGCTGGCTACATATCAATAACTTTTTGCACATAAACTGATTGTGTGCTTAGCAGGGATGTTACAACAACCAGTTTCTAAATTGATTAACCCTAAATTTGAATTTAGACAACTCATCTTGTAAGAAAGAATGAAAACACTTAGAAAACTATTTAAATTGAGCACAATTCAATTGATAAGGTTAACCACTGACTGAAAAAAACAGCGTGTAACCAAACTGTATTTTAAATGCTGCTGACATGTTGGACATCCTATAAAACATGACAACTCACTAAATACAATTTACAATTTAAAATACTTTGTGGGTTAACGTCCACGAGTGTGCTGGATACTCATTAAAATCTTGATAATAAGTTTAAACAACTAGTATTTCTGGTGCTGACTAGTGAGGGTTGCAGTATTTCATTGTTTAGTCAACACATCCCTCGTCTTCACTCCACGATCTGGTCACTACTGCACAAGCTCAATGGCAGCGCTCATTTTTGAGCCGGTCATGTCTTCCATCATTATAAACAGTTTATGGTTCAGGTGTATCTGTAATAACAGCAGGACAGAGGACTGGTAGCTTTTAGAC
>OMNN01027304.1:0-17763 GCA_900302755.1 Chromis chromis
CAACTGGATTGAAACTCTTCAGTCTAACTTATTGGACATTGTGTTTACTTACACTCCTAACTAACTAACACCATGTCACAGCAGTTTTCACTTCACAACCAACATGGCAGATCATCTAAAAACAGCAGCTAACTTGTGTAAATTATATTCTTCAATAGTTCTTGTGCTACGATCACCAACTGATAAGGCTCTGTTTTAAGAAATCATATAAATGCTGGTGTGTTATCATTTAACTATAAGATGATTTATTCTCCTCATAATACCAGCTTTTAATGTTCATTTATAGTTCATTTAGGCTAATAAAGCTAGCAGGTAGAGTGCATCGAGTTGTGGCTGATTTAGTCCTCTAGAGATGACCTGCAGTTTTCTTTTCCCCTACGACAAATAGGTTGGTTGAAGAGTAGTTTTCTGGAACATTTCTTTCCTGTTGACACGCTGCAGAGCAATGCTTCTTATTGGTGCAGGGGGCAACTTTAGATGCATGTCGTACGCTGTGTTTTCAGTTTAGTATAATTCCCTCTTTACATTGTGTTATCATTGCATCTACACCGGACTTAATTCAGTTTGTTGGTGCTTTTGAACATCTGCTCACCCTCTTCCAGTCGTCGGGGGACAAATGTCTCATCTGGTCCTGAGGGACGAGATCCTTCAGGATCTTTGAGATATTGTGGAAGTGAGATTTATCCTCCTCAAACTTCACCCTGTAGATCAGAGCCGCCAGCTGGTGCACCTCCTCCTTGGAACACTTGTGGTAGCCACGCAGATATTTAGGCAGCTCCTGCAGAAGAAAGACGGTCGCTGGTCAGATACTGCATTATATAGGTATATTTATTTAGTCTAAAGCTCCTCAATGGCAGAAAAGGTAGATTTGGACCATTTTCAAACACTTGTAGTAATTGTAATTCTGGGCATATAGGTCAGAAAAATGGGTTTCCTGCTAAAGAAATGTAGTGAAATGAAAGAATAACTTTAATAAGATACCTGTGAAATACTATAGAGTGTAAAAAATATGAGCAGAAGAACAGTGAAAAAGTGATGTTGGTCATTTATAAAATGTCCTTATCTCATCAACATAATTATGAGAAATGAGCAGATTTTAGCCGTTAAAAGTCCTGATTTATTTAGTCCTTTAGGAGTTGTGTTGCCATAAATACTGTGCGATAATTTCAGGACGGCTGAACAAGGTTGCAGCAGGAGTCTTATTTCTTTGGTGTCCGCCTCACCGTTAACTCTCCTTCACAAAGGAAACGTTTCTTCCTGCTGCTGTTACACATTAAAAGTGTTAAACTGGCTTTTATTGTGAAGCAGCAACATGAATACCGAGATGTGTTTCTCACACAGCTTATTACTAACAGCACATATAAAAACTATACCAACATGTTTACTTTTGGTTTTGTATGTTTCAAAGTTCATTCCTGTGATCAAAACTAGTCGCCTGTGTGCAGCAAAAAAAATCAGATGGTTGTAATTATTATTATTGACTGACTTCACTGTAAATACAAGAGCAGGAGTTGGAATCTGTAAATGTACTACTGTGTTAAATGTAATTTATTATAAATCACACAATATGTTCACCTCAAGCACAGCGAGACTAATTATGTCTATTCCGAGTTTTAATACTAATGTTGTAATTTACATGTGTTTAACTGAATAAAAAGCTAAATTCTCTGTCTGCCTTGGCTGTTTCAGTCTGTTAGGCCTTCATCAGGTAAAACCACAGATCCACATACACACCATTAGTGATGAGGAAATGACATGTGGAGAAACAGTTTTTGTGTTTCCATCTAGATTTTTGAAGAAAATTGGAATAACACAATAAAAGCAGGTTTTCATTCCCTCCTGTGAATATCAGGAGCTGGGGCCTCATTTATAAAACTTGCTTACACACAAAACGGGGCTTGAAAATTGTGTACGCCACTTCCTACGCAAATGTTGGGATTTATAAAAAAAACATGGCGTGAGAATGTGCGTACCGCTACGCCAACTTTGATGCTGTCATACGTACATTTTGGAGACACGGGGAACTGGCGACGCACATGGTGAGGTGGTGAATTGAAGCCAGATTGATCTCATACATTTAATGTCATTACATATCAGACTTATAGACCCGCGTAGTCATAAACACCAAAGTCTGCAGTGTTATAGGTGTGTTCCTTTAGTGAGCCATGAGGCCTGCTACTATATGCACAATGTTCATATATCATACTTCCATCTTTAAATGACATAGAGCGGTGGATAGCACTGATTGATTAGTATTAACTCTGACACGGTGTGTAACAATCAGTCTATTTGCTGAGTAATCATATAAATAGTGCGGTGACACTCGTGTCTAATGTTGCACAATGGATGCGCTGGGACAGCTGGAAGATCACGCAGATGGATCAGGATGGAGAGAGTTTTTAGGGACCACGGAGATTTCCTGGCCCATGATGATGACTGGCTATTAAGCCGATTTAAATTCCCTAGAGCAGCTCTTGGATCTATGTGCTGAACTGGGCCCAGTGTTACACGGATCTACCCGCCGGAACCGCGCCGTCCCGGTGCAGGTACAGGTGCTGACCACCGGCCCGTCCAGCGGGAATTAGCTGACAGGTATGTGTTTGATATGATTAACAATATATAATGTTACATCTTCTGTCTAAAGAACCTTTTGGGTATGATATAATCCGTGGTTAAAGTAGGATTGGGGAGCCCTAAAATTCGGTGTTGTGAGGAGGAGGTGCGCCACCTCACGTTGCTATAAAGGCTCAGAATGAGAATGAATTGTCTATGTGAACAGAGAAAATGTGCATACAATCAATGTATTGTATGTATCTATTTCGGTCTCCGTGAAATTCCTTTTCCTCGTCTTCTCTGTCATGATCGAGCGTAAAATGCCATTGATCAGCAACTTATTGATATGCAAAGACATTCATGAGTTACTTTGCATTGATCATTCATGGTAAAATGTGGGTGTGTCGAGGGCGGGATTTGAGGTGAATCCATCTGCGCAATCTTCCAGGATGAAGTGTGATTTATAAAGCGAAAGTACGTGCAGATGTGCGTACGCCATTTTCAGCTTTTGGGCTTACGCACACTTCTAGTATGGATCCTACGCAATGTTTTATAAATGAGGCCCCTGGTCTGTTCAGGTAAAATGCTGGGGGACCTAACTTATATGTGGAAATGTGGTATTGCTGTTGGTCATTTTGTTGTTCCACACAGATCAGATGTTTTCATTTCTCTAGTAGAGATAGTAAGTCTGTTTCCTCTGAATGTTGATGTATTTTGTTGTTATTGGTATATAAACTTTTCCACCTCAGTAAAGCATAATTTTTTTTTGCAATATCAACAATAGTTTTTTAGCCCTAATTATCTTTCCACCTTCCATTTTCTTTTTTTAAATTTATGACTAGTTCTGATAAAATACCACTGAAGGAACTTGTGAAAGCTGTTCCAGAGACACTCACTTGGTAGTAGTGGAAGATGGAATCAGCCATAGAGTCTTTTCCCGGCATTGTATTAGTCCACAGCTTCTTCATGAAGAACACCTGATAGGTCAGTGAAGGCACTACACCTGAACATAATGTAATAAAATGTTACTGAGAGAAGACTTAATCAGAGGATGCAGCCAGAGCTTTATAAATATAAACTAATCTTTTTACCGTCTTTTACGTGTCTGGCTTTCTTGATCCAGTCAGTCAGGTGCCTCACGAAGTCGAAGAAGAAGTCGCCGTCCGGCACACTGATGACCTGGAAAACCCAAAATCACAGAATGAAATTCACTATGAAGCATTTGATTTTAAGATGAAATAAAACTTTATTAATCCTGAAGAAAATTGTTGTGCCAGATAATTCTCAGAAAGATAAAATGATAAATCATAAAAAATGCAAAGCCTGAAAATGAGAAAAACAATAATATATAAGTACTATACAATACTGAAATAAAATAAGTGAGCTAAAATATGGCTAGAATAGAACAGGTAATTAAGAAGATTAGTGATATCACAGGTGATATCAGGAGTGTCAACCTCATTTTAGTTCTGGGGCCACATACAACCCAATTTGATCTTAACTGGGCCGGACCAGTAAAATCATAGCAAAAAAAGTACAAGTACATTCTGAAATGTTCATGCACTTATTTTTGTTAAATTTCTTAAGAATAAGTGCAATTTCAACAATAGTATACCTCAGCTGATCATTTACACATGTGCATTACAACTTACAGATCACTTTGTATCTACAAAGGCACAAAACCTTTAGTCACAGGCATCTGGAACTGAACAATCTAGTATTTTACTTTACGATCAAAACAACTTGTCAAGATCTAGAAATTATTTTAAATTCACAGTTTTACAAATTTACAATTTGCGGTTAATGTCAATGTAAAGTCATCCTGCGGGCCAGATTGGACCCTCTGGTGGGCCCTTTTGGCCCGCGGTCCGTATGTTTGACACTCCTGCTGTACATGAAAGCAAAATATTGCAAATGAAAATCAAATGTTACACCTGATAATGAAATATTACACCTGACAAATGAAAATATGAAATACTGCACATTACATTTTGCACATGGAATGAAATGCTACACATGATATTGCTGATAATGATATAGTGGTGAATTAGTTTTTATATTTAGTCTACAGGTCGATTTGTCACCTTGTCAGTGATCTTGACGAAGAGACTGAAGCCTTCGGAGGATTTGAGCATTAGACGTCCGGAGATGTTGTGGCAGAAATCTTTGGCCTTCGTGCTCGACTCCACTTCGAACACCTGTAAATACAAACACACACAGTATTCTGGTTTTATAAATTCTGTTTTTACTAAATCCATAAATCTTTGGTGTGCTCAAAAAAAGATTTAGCCAGCACCAAAGTTAAATCAGTAGTATCAAAATAAGAAGAACCGAGAATAAGAAAAGATAAAATCTGTTTTGTTCATTAGGGTTTCATTTACTGAAGCTACTAGACATTAGTGTTCATCATATTGTCAGAAATACAGAAAGATGCATTGAAATAAAGTAAGACAGACTCATTGTCTTTACTGTAGCCAGACTGATGGTGCATACTGCTGTGGGTAGACAACCAGAAAAATAAAACCCTCCTAATAATGTAAATGTTGAACGTTAGTCATCACTGACCTCGTCTGAGTCATCAGGGAAGTAAACTTTGTGGAAGATCTGAGTGGTTTTGTGCTGGATGGCCTCCACCTCCACCAGGTGAGGAGGGTACTTCCTCGATCCATTCCTACAATGAAAAGAGAACAGAGAGATGAAGTGACTGTGAAATAGATATTAATGACAGAGATTTAGATGTTTTACCGTAAGGCTTTCTGTAGCCGCTGCATGCAGTCTGGAGCCAGCGGATAATGTTTCTTGGCCTGGAGGAACTTCTGCACGTGAGGCAGCAGGATGTTACTGGGAGGAAACAAACCAGTGCAGAGCCACAGCAGCTCCCAGCCCTTCTCCTCACTGTACCTGCACACAGACACCACAGCAGGGTAACAAACTGACAGTCAAGATCTGGTAAATGAGTTAACCTTCTTAACCCCCAAACCTGTTGAAAAATACAATTAATCAGAGTAAGAAAGTGTAAAAACTGAAAACAATTGTTGGATTTTAAACTTTGTGATGTGCCGTTATGTTGGGAAAATGAACCAAATCTAAGCTTGAAATCATGACATTTCATCAAAATCACTTTATTCTACATGTCTCATTTAAAAAAATTGCCAAAAATAAACCATTTGCTTCAACCAGATTCTGTAAAACACATTCAATTCTGTGCTTTTCAACACAATCAAGAAGCCATACTGACTCAACTGTGACCAACACTCATCTGACAAAAGGTCAGGAACTGTCAGCTGAACTGCAGGTTGTGTTTACACAGAGCAGATAGAAGGCAAGTGTGGAAACAAAATGAAAAATGTAAGTGGGAAAATATCTATAGCATGTAGAGCCACCAAAGTGTTTTCCAATATTGGTAACACCTGTGGGCACTTAGAAAAACATTGTGAGTCATTCCATGCCAACTCTCCCAGATATCAGAACTTTTCATGTTGAGGTCAAAATGACCCCAGCTGGGAGGCCCTAGCTGAGTTGGCATGGAATGACTCTAGGACATGTTGATTCCAGGATTTTCAATTTCTTTTTTTATGATTTGACATTATAACTGTGTCATACTAAACAAAACACATTTCTGAGTTCTCTCTACTTCTAGTCATGGTTGTGCTGTTTCCATAAAGGCGCAAGACTTTATATTCCAGTGAATACTTAGCTCACAGTGAGTACAAACGTGACAGGAGCAAAGAAACAGCCACTTTTAATAAGCTGTTATTCTAAAAGTATTGTTTATAGCTGGTTTAAACAAAAAGCTTTCTGAGTTTGGTACAAACATGAAACTGACCAGCCGGCACAGAGCCTTAAACCCCTTTTGAGATGAACTGGAACGCCAACACCGCCCAAAAATTACATGACAGTGTTAGAATCAGATGTCTACATATCCAAGTGTTTACTGTACAAAAGTCAAGACGTGTGCGTTTATGGAATGTTTTCTAATTTAAAATAAATGTAAGAACAACAGAACTTGGCTCCAGTTGTTGATTTTGCTCCTTGATGTGTGTGTGTGTGTGTTTCAGACTTACTTAATGTGATTATCAGTCAGCTGTTTGAGAATCTGACAGAAGATTTCGTCTTTGAGTGGCTCGGCCTTCAGCGCTCCTTCAAATATCTGATCGGTGAGTTCGTTGACGGAGCGAACTCGCTTGGACGGGTAGTCGCCCATATACTTCATCACAGGTATGGACAGTTAAAGACATCAACAGAACAACAGGCTGGTAAAGGCAACGTGGCTGCTTGGAAATCATTTACAACTATCTATATGTACTGAAAAATCAATCGGAGGCTTTCCTGATTGATATTTCTTGTTCAAAAAATGATTATTGAAAATCTTTCCTTGTGGTGTAGCTTACCTTTATCTGTAGGCACTGTTTCAGATGATAACATGTTTAATGTTCTTACTTTTTTACATGACATACCTCTTTGTCACTCACATTTATTAATTTTTTAAGCTAAAAATGCCAAACATTGTGTGCTTCCGGTTTCTGAGGTGAGGATTTGCTGCTTTTCCTTGTCTTATATTATTTACTAACCTGAATGTCTTTGGGTTTGGACTGCTTAATTATGACACTTAGATGTTTAACCCTCTGAACTCCACAACCCTCTGGTAGGTTTGACAGGTATTTTGTTTTGAAAAGAAATTGCAAAAATGCTATAAAATCAGGATCATACAGTTGCTCTCTGTGAAGTGCAGTTCTAAAATCATGATATTTCATCAAAATTCCTTTATTCCCATTTAAATGTCTGCACTCCTGGCTGTGTTATACAGAGCAAACTAATTTAAAACAAGTAGTAAGTAAGTATAAATAGTTAAATATCTATATTATGTAGAGTCATCTTTTCCAGTGCTGGTAACACCTGTGGACACTTGGAAAAATGCTGTACATGTTGGTTCATTTTTTATTTTTTTTGTAAAATAGTGACAGATTTTGTCTTTTCTATGATTTACGGCATTATAACTGTGTCATTCTGCAAAAACGCATTCCTGAGTTCTCTCTACTTCTAGCCATAGTTGTGCTGTTTCCACTGAGGTGCAAGACTTTTTATTGCAGTGAAAAATGAGCCCACAGTGAATACAAATAAGTAAAAAATGCCTAGAAACTGCTTGGAGTTCAGAGGGTTAAAGAGAAAAAATGATCCATCCCAGCCTCACTGAAGGATATCTATGAAGGCCAGGCAGGCCTCCTGGGAGAGCTCCTCGTGGGCCAGGACTTTCTTCAGCAGTGGCTGTTTAAGAAGCTCCCTGGTGCAGCTCCACAGACGCTCCTTCCCTCGAGTTTTAGAGATCATCACCCTGCTCAGAGTGCTCTTTGGAGGAGGCCTGAAGACATGCAACAGCGGTCACACTTTTATATTCTATTCTTCTCTAATGCAGTCTTACGTTACAGTTTTTGATTACTGGTAAATGACTCTAGTTTTTTTATGATGTGGTAACACACCTGAAGTAGTCGTAGGAGAACTCCTCCAGTGTGTAGGCCTTAGATTTGTCCTCGTGGTCAGAGACATTCATCTGAGACAAACCGATGGACTCTCGCCTCTGATCCGGAGTCATCGTCACCAGAGCCTGAATCAAAGAAACAGAAGGGGGAAGACTTAAAGAATATCTGAATTGAAAGGAATACAAGACTAAGATGGATAAACCCATACCAATTAAATGTCAGTCCATTAAAGGACAATAATTACTGTTTCAATCTGCTGTGTTTCCCATTAATATCGCCCCATTAATTAACTCAGTTGCAGAGATTCTGGGAAACAAGGAGTCACAAAAAAAACTGCCCAAGCTGCTTTTATCAGGGCAAAAAGAACCAGCTCCCTTCAGCCGTCCAAAAACTAGATTTTTACATGAATCTATTCAAAAATGTTGTTTGACTGACTGACAGTAAACACAGAACTTAGCCATTTTGCTAACTGCTAAGGGATCCCCATGCACAAATATCTTCCTATTATTACTTATACTCCCTGTACAATCTGGGCCTTTAAGATTAGATCATAATGCAGGCATTTTGCAGTTTTGCTTATAAAATCCAGCCTTTATTTTATTCCCAAAATAAATCCAGAAATCAGCTCCATAAAGTAGAACAGAGCCCTGTTCCTGCTGTCTTCTGTTAAACTAACTGAAGAGGCTGATTATCTTTCTGTCTCCACTCACCACAATATCGTACTGAGGCCTGGTGATGGTTGGCAGCACATAGACGCAGTCAGCAGGAAAGTCTCCTCTCTGTTTGGTTCTGTCGTTGATGCCGTGAGCCCAGCCGGAGTTCATCACATGTTCTCCGTCGTGTTCGTCCAGGATGATTAGATCCCCTTTGGAGAAACTCAGGAAGGTGGAGTCTACCCCTGCTGCCAGACAGAGATTACGAAAGGCTTCCGTTTATAAACTCACATTTTTTTTATTCCCCTTTTTGTCATTTCAACCATCTCTGAATCTCACCAGGGTTCAGACAGTCCAGCAGGCCAACCACGTACTTGGACCTCTTCCTCAGACCCTCCAGGAAGCTGACCACCAGGTCCCGGATGTCCTCTGCGTTGTTGGAGGTGAACGTGTACTCGTCTCCTTTGATGGTGGCCAAAGTGAAACTCTGACCCTGGAGTTTACCCCCCCTGGAAAGCAAATTTGACTTTATCATGCACTTCTCCCTAGCAGAAGATTCAAACTCAAAAGGGTTTCTTTTTTCCAGGGAAACAAGATCCCAGTGGATTGTTTTCATAGAAGTTATACATCTCTGAAATTGACAATAAAACAATCTCACATTAAAAGTTAGGATTCCCCAGCACTCTGGTTTAAACTGTAGCAGTAGCACAGCTGTAGACTCTTAGTCTGGTTTTAATTCAAAGTAAAAACAGGCACATGGCTTTAAACTAATTTTTACATTGCACTGGTGCACTTTACTGTTTCATTTGGGTGTACTAGCACATCATTTTGGTCTTATAGTGCTGAATACTATATTTTAATCACTGCTCTTTTTGCCAGTTCTCATAGACATTAGTCATTTCTTAACACATCATAATGTGTTAAGAATACAATGACTATAAACAGGAATAAAGGTGCAGACAAATGTCTTGTACATTTAACGTATTCTTTTGCAGCATGATCTGAACTACAATTTGTGCTTCATGTTGCGTTTTTTGTGTTGCTTCATGCTGTTATCATACCTGCTACTGGACACAGCAGTGATCTCTGGGAAAGAAAGCTCCAGAAGAACCTGCTCCTGTTCATCCACAAAGTAAACCCCCGTCCAGTTCACTGCCACGATCACATCATTCTTGGGCAGACTGGGCCCTGTGAACAGAAAGTGTCATATCCATGAAGTAAACCTACAAACTCTGACTTCAGTATGACACTTTACAATGAGATACAGACAGTTGAGCCTGTTTGTGTCACCAACCTGAGAATTTGAAGGCCTCGTAGAAGCGTGAGAAGAGTAAAGGCCACTTTAAACGAGCAAAATCCACCACGTCCTCCTTCACCTTCTGCGTGTTCAGCCTCCTTTTACTGTGTAATCCCTGCACAGTGAGTTCTGGTTAGTTACTGTCGCTTCTAGCTAAGAAATGCTGTTTTTTGTCACCACAGCGGCAGATACCTTTTTGTGGGCACTGATGATAAGCTGAACCCATTTCTCTGCAGTCTTAGTCGAGGTGATTTCTCTGTCGGGGATGTATGAAGGGATGAGGCTGAGCAGGCGATCTTGGAGGATCTCAGAGCCATAATCCACATAGTACTGCTGAGAGGCCAGTTCTGCCAGATCCTCCTCCTTCCAGACAGACACAAGATAAAGAGATGATCAGGAGAAAACAAAACCATCATCTGAAACAGTGATCAATTGTTCTTCTGCAGCTGTGATCAAAGAGGAAAATGACTGATCAATATGTATATTATACTGTTTAAGCCGAATTTGGACTGGAATGAAGGTCTAAGGAACTCAGACCTGACTATGTATGTTAGCACAGTTACGTCATTCATGTTCGATTTATGTGTTGCACAGATGACATTGTTATTCTTGTACGTGTCCTTGTACGCTCATGTTTCAGTTTTAGGAGCTCAGAGATGTTCACATTGGAGGATAATACATGTCATTTACAAACATGAACCATCACAAAAAGATCACATCTGGCTAAAACAAATCTGAACTGAGCTCTATGGCCTGTAATGTGAATGCTCTGTATATCGATCAGCTACAATGTTAAAACGCCTGCCTAATATTATGTAGATCTCCCTCTCTTTGACAAAGTCGCTCAGATTCTTATGCTCCTCATTTTTTCTGCTTCCGACACATCAGCTTCGACAACAGACCCTTCACTTGCTGCCCACCTTTGGAGAGGTGCCATAGTAACAAGATAATCAAAGTTACCCACTTCACAGGTCAGTGGTCTTAATGTTGTGGCTCACTGGTGTATACTGACCTGTGCATTGCCTCACATGTGTGTGTGCACAAGACAAACAAAACAAAGACCCACTAATAAAAAAAAGCTTCTTCTCAGTGCTATCCGAGGTTAAAAACACACTGGTCACCTTTAAATCAACAATAAATCATATTTTACAAAATAAATGCATCAAATGACAACGTGAAAGAAATTCTCATACAAATGTGCAGCTACTCGAGTTTCAGCTCATTGCTTAGCAGTTATTGGGTCTAAAGCTCCCCTCTGCACACTACCTATTCAGCACCAAACAGCAGACAGACACTGTTAGAGACTAGCTTGTGAACAGAGTGGAACATTTAGCAACTAAAAAGTCAAATATTTCCTTCAGTAGGTGGTGGAGACCAAACACAGAGCTAAAAGAGAGTCAACATTAGACTTAAAATCACCAAGTTTACAGAAATATGACTCTAATTAATTAAACTGTTTCTGTATACCTACAGGATGTATAAACACGGACCTTTTTGCTGACAATTTCACTATTTAAACTTAAGAGGTGATGAAATGTCAATGTGCACATCTTGTTTCTGCTGTCAAGTGGATAAAACATGACTTCTGCAGGTTTCAAAATTCAGTCTAGCGCTGAAATTTCAAGTTGTCCAGTACTTTTCAATATGATCAAATACCTGCAAAACTAGTGCCTCATTTAGTGCTAATTAGCAAATGTTATACCAGCTCACTGAACTAAGATGGTGATGGTGGTAAACACTAAAGATGCTAGTTTGGCTGCAAACTCTTTGAGTGAATGTCTGCAGCTTTAAATGTGCTATAGAAACAACACAGACTTGACTTCATCTTTCAGACTGCGTTAGATGTCTATGAACTCTTTATACAGTCAATTATTGTCCTACTACACCCCAACTTCAGGCTCTGTGTCAGCTACACTTTAAATAGACTTGACTGTTGTATCTTCTGATTCTCTGAGCTCACAAAATCACTCTTACTGGAAAGCTGGTCTGCAGTCATCATTGACATCCACAGATATATTTGCAGTTCTTCAGAGGTTATTTTCACATACAACCACAGTAAACAGCAGCTCACCCTCTCACAGCGGTACTCTCCAAACTTCACCCCTCTGACGATCTGCTGGTAGATGAGGTTTGTGGCGACGTGGTCCTCGGCAGGGCTGTGCCAGGGGTTGAAGATCTCCTTCCTGAAGAACAGCCTCCAGGGGGCATTCCTCTCCTGGGCGCCCTGCTCCTTTGCGTACTGCTCACACTGGGAGACGGCGTCCATGACGTGGTCGCTTCCACTGCCCAGCGACGACACCTGACAAGAACAGACACACAATTCTATACAACCTCCATCAGAACTGACCAAACTAATGGAAGTTCTGTTAACCATCCCAACCCCAAAACCTGCTGGTGGGTTTGAAAGACATTTTAACTTTATAGAAATGACCAAACTCACACAATTTATTATCGTTACAAACTGTATAAACACGAACAATAGTTGGATTTTCAACTCCTTGAAATACTCACATGTATTTCCATTATAAAACTTGACCAAATCTAACCTTGAAATTATGATATTTCATCAAAATCGCTTTATTTTACATCTCCTTTAAAAATTCAACAAAAAAACAAAAACACAAACAATAAACATTTGCACTAGATTCTGCAAAAAACTAAACATTCTGTGCTCCTTGCTGAAACCACAAAGCCATTAATGACTCAGCTGCAATCAAAAGTCATGTAACAGAAATTCAGGGACTTTTTGCTTAAATTGGGCGAACCCACATGCTGTGTAGTATAGGTAGTATATAAGTATGAAAACAAATAACAAATGTGAATAGTGAAATAATAATAATAATGATTTAACCTTTATCTATCCCCTTGGGGAAATTCAAATTGTGCATTTAACCCATCCTACTATACATATTAGTAGCAGGAGCAGTGGGCTGCCGTGGTGCAGCACCCGGGGAGCAGTCAGGGGTTAAGGGCCTTGCTCAGGGGCCCAACAGTGGCCGCAGTGGGGTTTGATCCTCCGACCTTCTGATCAGTAGTTGGGGGCTTAACCTGTTGCGCCACCACTGCCCCGTATGTATGCACACTGGTGACACGTTATTTAAATACAGGAGTTTATACGTTACATTTCAGTTCATAATCACCAGGCCTGTATTGTGTGTTGCTATTCATCACTATAGCCAGTGGCCTGCACTGCCTCATTACAAAACTACAGTCACCTGAGGTCGCAAGTCATTAAACTTCAATGGATGTGCTAAAGATGACGTGAGAATATTTCATACTGGTTAAATAAGGCAGAAAGCAGGCTAAGCAATTTGCTGAAGGCCTTTTAAATGATTACACACGATAATGATTTATTCATCCTGCCGTGAACTTGTTTCATTTTCACCGATAACAAAAAAGTGTTGTCCCTTTTGTTGTCCTGCACTGTCCATGCCAGCAGTGAGTGGGAGTTAAGACACATAGCCTACAGTCAACAAGTGCAATTCAGACAAGCTGTGGCAAGCTGTCATGTCCTTTCCCTGTGTCACTACGTAGCTGGGTTCCAACTCAACCAGAAACGTTTGGGCAAAATGTCACAATACAAGAAGAATGATTTAAACGAGCATGGAACTCATCTAGTCCTATGGTGAGCATGTGAATATACAGTTTATGGTTCCCTTCTTCACACATTTACAAGGAGTGAGTGGCTGCTGTGATGGAATCCCTCACAACACTGGTAAAAACACGCAATTCAATAAGGAAGCTCACTGATACTGCCTGCTGGTCCAAAGTGTGTGTGTTTTTATTGCAGAGGGGGAACGTCTGACTCAATGTGCAGAGACATTTCATTTTAGGAAACAGAAAACTTTGACAGCTTTTCCTGTGTGCTCTGAAGCTTACATTTCTACGTTTGTTTTCTAGCCTCTTGTGAAACAGATGCGACCAGCAGCCTCAGATTTGTCATCACTTTATTAATGATCAGACTTGACCACAGTCAGACTGGAGACTGGCTCATTCCGGCTACTCTACAGTACTTCTATTGAGAGAAGGCTTTTTGGAGTTTCCCCGACTCCTCTGCTTCTAAACACAGAGAGCCACTTGTGTGACAGTGATGTCAGCTCTGACAGTGTGAGATCTGTCATGATGCGCACACATGCCATATGGGGCTGAGACAAAGCACTAGTACACTCGTGGCTTCCATGAGTTGTGCTGGTTGCCTACAGTATTCATGAGTCATAGTGAAATAGTCCATGCAGCCTATTTAATGCACGGCTGCACACATCTACTGTAATCTTACATTTACTGACGGCCTAAAAAGCAGTGGTATGTATGCATTGTCTGAGCTGCAGAATATATATGATAATATAAGTATGTGGACATAAGTTTTGGTCTGAAAATGTATGCTATTAAATTGTACAGTATAGGTAAACACACACAGGTCATATCCAGTATTTGTTGCAGGAAGTAAAAGCAGACAACACAAACAGGGATAGACTGATGATGTGATGTTCATTTTACATGATCCTGGACATTTTACAGATGTAACAATTCTACCGATCAATTAAATAAACACTTAATCCATAATAGAGAATGTTGCGAGCCATCCTATTCCATTCCGTTAGTGCTTTGAGATTGTAATTAGTTGTGAGTAGTGTGGACGTCAGGGTGGCTGGGTTTGTTTCTCCCAGAGGTTTACTATGAGCTGAGGTGTTTCTGTGTCAGACTCTGGATGAGAGCACCAGAGGAAAAAGGGTGTGAGAAACAGCGCAGCTTACGTGCATACTGACACTCTGATTACTGGGAATATTCAAATAGTGCAATATTATAACAGCGATTACAAATGTTCAGTGTGAGATGATTTGGCTGTTCATAGCTTCATAACAGTGCAGCTGATGGTGTCTCAGGTTACAGTGCATACTTTTAGTACATCACCTGGGCTTTATGGAGTCGCAAGTTTTCAAAACAAATGGAAAACATGCGACATACAGCTGCATACACTACCTGAATGCTAAATGCACACAATACGTATCTCAACATTCATGACTTTAAGTCTTTGCTAGACACGAAAGCAAACATACATAATGCATACACAGTCTTGGCAGCAGTAATGCCTTTTCCAGAGTAATACATCTCAATTATCATGACATTGTGTGCACAAGCCTAAGTCCTACTCTCACAGTTAGATTGAAGTTGGTTGGTCTAGTGCAAAAACTTTTCGCAAACGTTGAGCAGTGCCAAAACAGCCTTTTGTTCTAAGCACTGACATATTAGATGCTGCTGTTAGCCGTACTGTCTGTCATCTGCCTGTTAAAATCCAAAATATGCTTGTAGAGAGGGAGTTGACAGCTACATTTAAATATGCAACTCTTGAAAATATTATTTCCCTTTGACCTAATTTACTCTTCATGTTTTTTAGATGGGTCAGATACAGTAGCTGTCCAATATGCTGCTATCACAGAACGTTCCTGACAAGCTTGTGACACAGCCGTCTCAAACCGCAATTTAGGTGTTCACACTATCTCACAAATGATTTCATTGAGTGCAATGTTAGACTCAGTTGTAATTAATCCGTACTATGCTTTAGGGCCTTTAGTTATCCAATGTAACAATGTTCTTTCTGTTCAGATCTGCGTATGTATGTATTTCTACATTATGTGCTCTGTATGAGTTGTCTACATTATTCATGTGTCTTTATTAAGTTGTTATCAAAAGCAATTTCCTCCTATACCCCCCTGAGAGACAAAGATGTTTGGATTTACTGAACGCATGCTGTAATAATCACAAGACTGAAGCAGAAATCTCAGTGAGTTAAATTGAGCTCTGATTACCACCTTACTCTGATTAAGACAACCAGTTGTGGGTGTTTATATGAGTTTCCCCCTAAATGTAAGTTTGAATTAATCAGACGAAGATTGAATATAATGTATCCATAAACATCCTCAGAGATAAAGACATGAGAGTAAGAGGCAAAGATACAGCGAAGCCCCTCTCCTTCTGCTATAGTTGGATTTTAACAGCAATGCAGTGCTGTGCTGTCAGTGTGGTAATTATATCTTGCCTTGGGGCTAAAATGAGGGAGACATGGGTTCATGTGTTGTGAGGGCAAAGGAAAGTTTTTCTAAAGCAGTTCTGCACCCAGGCTTTACCTTGAAAAGTGATTCTATTCATCTGCTCTGATGAGACAGTCTGTTTAGTGATACAATAATGTGCACTCACTCGGAAAGAATTCAGACTTTCTTTCCTTATCAGCTTCCAGTTAGTAACTGTGACTGATTTCCTTCAGGATACAATATCAAGCCATCAATTCAATCACAGGTGGTCTCACAGTCGTCTCCCAATGAAGGGAAAATGAAGAGATCACAACAACGCTGACAAGACAATTACTGCCATTTCACTTCACTCTCACTATAAACAGCTCCGTCACAAGAGGACAACGTATATTTGTGCCACTTAGATTATAACCTACTTTTACAGGGATGTTTGTTCCAGCATGACAGTTGAAGCTCCGTTTTTTTTTAATAAGAACAGTGCTGAGAGGCAACAGTAATATCAGTTATGAGATCCAGGTTTACTTGTGATCCCATTTCATGACCTGGTGTGGTTTCTGTTTATTATTACACCACATTTCACGATGCTTTCACATTCCTCTGAGCATGAACACAGTTTTTATCATGACATAATAACAGGTAACCAAGGACTTTTGATCACCCTTGTGCCTAATTTTATGACGGTGTTATTATTGTACCAAATGGGAAAACTTTAATTAGCACAGCTCTTGTTCATAAGTTGTTAAACATGCCTTATGTTTTATGAGTAGTCGCATGGTCCATTTAAAAAGCCTCGTTCCTGAAAGACTTAATGAAATGTTAAATCTAATATGGCTGGCAGAGAGGATTGTGTGTCCACAGAGCACTGAGGGGCTGCCCATAAAAGTCACATATGTCCATGTACAGTATTTCAGGCACAAGGAGTACAATATGGTCAAGGACATAGGCTATGAATCAGGGGCAATTTCCATAAGCTGCAATATTGTATTCATGAAAAGTACATCATTCAGTTAAAATGTGAAACAGTTTGTATTTTAATATCTTTATAGAAAGGGAGGAGACAACTTCAAATTACGGAAGGGACAATTTTACTCCCTTATTTCTTGCCAAGACAGAATTCCTATTTTCCTGATACATCGTGGCTTTTGAGCCTGTTGTCCTGCGAGTTCACAGCCAACTGTAACTTGCATTACAGATAATAGTCCCAGATGCTTCTTTTCACCTGCCACCATGAAGCTTCATTAGAAATATGCTGTACAAATCATTATGCATGCATCTAAATGAAGGCAGTGGAACCATCCAGTGGAATGTGATCCTACATCAGCTTCCCAGATGTGCACAGACACCAGTTGTGTTTGCTGGAACCCACAACAAGCTGGACTTGCCACTTTTGGCAATCAGAACGTGAGTCTGTCCAGAGGAGGTGGTGAGTGAGAATTTCGTCAGAATTTTTTTTTTTTTTTACCAGTGATCAGCATTCAGGTTTTATAAATGATAACTCTACATATACTAACCTCTATGAAGGGCATGGATTCAGCTGATGGGTTGTTGTTTTTTGGGGGAGTTTAAAATAGCAAAACTAAACATCAGTTGTTTTGTTTTGAGTTTGTCATAGTGTGCATAATTCCTCCATGGACCCATATGCAGCAGTGGCAAAAATAGATTAAAGGCTTGCTTATGAATTTGTTACTAATTTAGGATATATTCACAACAACGTTTCACAGGTACTATACACGTGTCAACATAACCTTAGATAC
>OMNN01027304.1:17783-29302 GCA_900302755.1 Chromis chromis
CCCATCACATTTCAAAATCAATTCATTCAAACTTTACAGAGCAAAATCTTATTCATCCTATCATTCTTTATTGTTTTTAGTAATGATTTGATGAATTTGTGAATAGTCTATGCTTAAAGGTTGAACAAGGGAGAACAATTGTTTGGTTAAAATGACAACCTGCACAAGAAAAGCTAATGCACAGGGTTAGACACTGTTGACTTTGAAGGAACATCTTTCACATGGGCTGTGTGACTACTAAGGCAGCAAAGGCTACTAAAACAATGTTTTATTTTGAACCTACTCACTCATATTAACTAAGCAGTTCACACTAAATGATTTGAGGCGTTTTAGATGTCTTACCTGGTGTGTCCCCATATGGCTTTGGTGGTTTGACAGTCTCCGTGTTGCTGATCGTGGGCTTGGTGGTGCTCTTGGACTCTGGGGTGGTCACCACAGTTAACGTACTTTGGGAGAGCCTGGTTGTAGTGCTAGTGGTTGCGACCACTGTGGTAATTGAGGCCCTGGTGGACAGTGTTACATTGGGCTCTGGTTTGCCATCATCATCTATGCTATCTGTCCCTGTGGGTCCCCAGTCGATAAATCCAGCCACCGTGGTAGTCCGGCCCTCCTGAGACTTGTCGTAGCTGTCCCATTTGAGCTGCCTTCTGGCTCTAATTAACGACTTCCCCCTTGATAAAGCTGCTGGAGCTTCTGCTATTACAGCCAAAGGATCACCTGTCTCTATGTGAGAATACCTCAACCGGCACTCCTTACATGCTGCTTGTCCTTTATGTGCTGGCTTTCGATGCTTTTGACTTTTGACTTTTGGCCCTAGCCCTGCCCTGTAGTCTTGGAGTGGAGGGACAGGGTTGAGGAGCCGGCGGGCCAACGGGCTCACTGTTCTCCAGTGGAGCTTGTTGGGCGTATCCCAGAGGGGCTGCAAGCGAGGTCGTGAGCGAGGCACCGATTTAGGTGTGAGTTTGATCCCCAGACCCTGACTGAGGGGACTGCACACAGAGAAGTCCAGGGTGAGGTGAGTCATTGCCAACAGGATCCACACCCGGTGCCCCACACAGCTGCCTGGCCTCAAAGCAGACGGACTGCAGAGAAAAGAGAGTAAATGAGAGAAACAGTTTTAGATTCAATTACGAAATGTCAAAAACATCTAAATCAGTTTTCCTCCTTCTTCCACCTTCATTTTATTGGAGCATTCTAAAGATTTGTATCTGTATTCATCCTCTATTCGCAGACTTAGCAAAATTCTACTCCACAACTTCTTAAACACCATCTCAATTAAGCTTCGATAATAATTAGCTTCACAAAGCACCTCTTGAATTACAGCATAAAGGTCAGCTACAAAGTAAATGTTGTAGAACATGAGAAAGATTATGGATTTGCACTCTTTGTTCTCAACTGTCAAAAGCAGTAAGAACTTATCCTTGATGTTCCAGATTCCTATCAGTCCGGGGGATGATTACACCAACACACAAGGTCAGACCTGGTTTAGCTGATCATCATATTCTGCATTATCTCCTGCAGACACAAAGTCATCTGATTCCCAAAGGGCAATTTGATTATGCAGAGCAATGATCAGGGAGGTAATACCAGCAGAAGACAGCATGACAAGTATATCAGCGAAACCTTCACCTATATGGCTTTTGCATTAATTAATTCAGAACCGACGGATGTCCCGAAATGTTGTTTGTTCCTGAATAAACCTCCATTCTGCTCATCAACATGATGGCGAGGTGATAGATAGGCTGGCTGTTGAGGCTAGGACCCCGCCGTAGACTGATTTTTACAGACAACCTTCAGTGGCCCCTGGGACAAAGCTACACATTGATTCCTAAGGGAGAAACCTCATTATGGGCTATCTTTCATCTCTGCTGTCCTTGGCCAATTTAAGCCCACACAGAGGACTAATTTTGGAACACAGAGGTGATGATAGATGGGAAAGTGTGAATGGGTTCATCGACTGTCACAGGCAACACAAAGACATCTGTCAGTCATATAATTGTCATGTTGTGTTTTTGCAAATCGCCATAACTATCATCTAGCTATACTGTGGGGACATTTGAGTGAGTTGTGGGTAATTTTAGGATTGCTCTGACCATAAATGATTCTTCACACATGTAAATCTACATTACTGTGCTTAGCAAATGTAAATGTTCTGCAAATGGGACGAAGAGAATTGAAACTAAGCTGATTCCCTTGTTGCTCCTAGCTAACGCTTAATAAAAAACGTGATTTTGGATTTGATATATAAACAAGGACAAAGGTAATATTGTGTGGTTAAATATACATTCAGAGGTAACTCAACAGACAGTACGAAAACAACAAGACTTTAAACATTCATCTTTTTTTTATATACAGATACTAACACTGGACATGGGAGAAAAAACATGTTTTAATGATCCTCCCCACCTCTCATTTGAGGCGTGAGGGTCCAGCAAGCCTCTCACTGATAAATAATGTAGAATGGCATTTTAATTGAACTATAAACGGTGATTGATGTGGTCATGAAAGACTTGTGACAAGGTCAGAGCATTATTGACAGTTAAAAATATGAGTAATAATTTGTCTTGTGAGTGCTTTGGTCCTGACCTTAGACTGAAATGTTGGCTTTTGTCCAATCAGCACACTTGAGGTGTCTTGGTTTTGCCTCTCCAGGAAAAAATAATATAATCGGATAAGGAAAGTGGTTGTTACTCATCATGAGTAATATTACTTTACAACAGGTAAAATAGAGCTACACATTTTTAATAACCATGTTTGTTAAACAGCTTGGTTTTGACACTGCTTCTCAAACATGGCTGCAACAATGTAGAACTGTTCAGAGGGAAAGCAGCCTGAGGGCACATGGCAACACAAGACAACAGAGGTGATGTCAATGATTTCAGGTAGCCAAGTCAGTTTTAATATAAAATATGGTTGAGTTATTATTTGTTATTAGTAGTAGATGGTGAATGAAGACCACAGATCATAGACACTAATAAATGTGGGTACAGGTTTTCTAGACAATGGGGTGGAATTTTCATTAAAGAAACAGCTGAATACAATACATTCACTACATACATTCATTCTCAGGCAGAAACGTGTTTCCTGAATACTTCAGAGAGGAGTACTGATGCTAAAGAGTTCCAAATAAAAATGTCAGTCTTTATATTTTATGGTAAGCAGTACTATAAATAATTTTATAGTAGCTTTGCCAATTCACCAACATAAATGCTAGTACTAACACTAGTACTAAGTACCACTACAAAATACTAGTCTCCAGTGAAGTCACTCCATCACACACACAAGTTATGTTTCTGCCAGACCACACCAAAGCCGAGAGGTCCTGCTCACCAGCATGCTTCAGTCAGACCATCAGGTAGCAATTCACAGCACCTGTGTGAAGTAACCGATAAACTGATTGTATTAGATACTGAAGCTCACAGTAGGCTCTATAGTTTTCTTCTGTCAGCCTATTTTACTGTACGTACAAAAATATTCATCAAGAATTGTTAAAATATTATTGCCATTGTATAATTAATTTAACATTAACCAGCCCAGGCAGCAGTAATTTCTGTAAATTCAGCAACACAGATTTTTACTTGTATTTTATACACATAGTTTCTACATAGCAAAGTACCTTGGTAAATGGAATACATAGAACTGATGTAATTCCAGCAACAAATGGTAAATGGTCTGCACTTATATAGCTCCTTTCTACCTTAGTGGTACTCAAAGCGCTTTACAATGTGTTTCTCATTCACCCATTCACACACACATTCACACACCAATGGTGACAGAGCTTTCATGCAAGGTGCTAATCTGCCATTGGGAGCAACTTCAGTTTCTGTGTCTTGCCCAAGGACACTTCGGCATGTGGATGGGCCGGGGATCGAACCGCCAACCTTACAATCAGTGGACAACCCGCTCTACCACCTGAGCCAACAGCACGTGCTCCAAACAAATTGGCTTGCAACTAATATTTCCTAAGCACTGTAGTATCATAATTTAAGAACTACTAATACACTCTGGCATCCCACATAGTGAAAATATCATTTGGAAGTATACTGCACAGATGGCAGAACAAGTGCAGTATTCACAGCGTCAACATACCAGACTGCTTTCTGGTGGGATTGTATGTCTGGTGTCCTATTTTATAAGCACATGCTCCATCATACTGTCATTACTACCTTCAGAATATAGGTAAGCTCTAACATTATGCCACAAAATCCCTTTAGTGGAGCTCGTGACATCTCCTGATTCAGAGCTTGTACTGCCCCTGCCTCACATTTTCATCCCAACAATACATTGTGACTGTACATGCAGTCCCTGTGGATCATGCAGGCAGATGGACTTATTTAACAGAAAAACACATTTAGCTATAAAAATGAAAAACTTGTATGTCTGTGAAAGAGGACCTATGTCCATGTTCACTGGAGGACTGGGAAAAGTTCAAGTTAACTGTAAGCTGCTTTATATGCATAATCCAGGCACTACTCGGTGACCCAACAGGCAACTTTCAAGTCCTGGATCTCAGTATGTCAAGCCCATTCAACAGCCAGACATACGGGGAATTAAATTACTTCGTGAAGTTATGGAGCGAACCGTTAATTAGCGTGCCCGTTGGCCTGAAGGGTTTGAAGGTCAACTAAAGACTTGCTGGAATGATGATTTTAACCAGGATTTGACAGACAGCAGATGAAAGAGGCACTTTGGGCTTCTGCTCACAGACACATCGGCCAAAACGAAATCTCTGTGCATAGCACATACACACAGTCTCTACATCAAAACACACATACACATAAAGCACAATATGTTTTGTATACGTCATATCTGCTGTAATCCCTCACTGATTCTTGTACCTACTGATCCAGCCACCATAATGTCTGCCATATGTTCAGTTATATCAGAAATCCAGGAGAGCTGTGAGGAACACTTGGGTAAATGTGTTCATGTGTGTTAGTGTGACACCAGCTTCTGCTGTCCTTCATCAAACTCAAGCAATGTAGAATTTTAACAGAAAGCCAGTGATGTAACAGTATATGTAAGATGTGATATTTCAGAGCAATATATTTGGATTATGCTTCTCAGCCCAAATAGGAAAAAACGCTGGAGGAAGGTTCACCAAGCTTGACTTCTCTCTCTCTCCTCGGTGCCAGTTTAAGCTGTACTATATTCAGTAAATCTACTTCCAACTTATTCTGCAGCTTCTTACAAATGCCACTGTCAGAGGGGTTGGGATTAGTCCTTGACAGGCACTCCATATTAAACACATGATCTTCATGCTCATATTCTGCAGCACATAATCAGGGTTGCCCATTATATCAAAAATATCAGTGGCATGTTACTCAGTAGCTCTCAATCTTAAAAATACTGAGAAAATCTGTTTACAACATGCCAACAGCCAAAATGACATATACAAAGGACAGACTTGAACATGGAAACACTTTAAGGTTTACAGAGTCGAGCTGAAGTTACAGCATGCAGAGTGTCTGACTGATGCTGGAACCAAATTGGACATTTTTCTGATTTCCTGGCACTCTCTTCTTCCAAAGCCATGCTGCACTGCTGTGCAAACAGGAAAACATTAGACTGAGTAATCCATTGCACACAGTACTTAATACCATTTACCTAGCCTTGAAACTGGAAACCTCACAGAACCAACATAATACCATCAAAAGACCAAAATGAATGAAGAGTAGCCTTTGAAGTCTGTGAAAAAGATTCACAGCATAATCCTGAATCAAATGCTTCAGCAAAGGGTGAGAGCGGTTAATAAAAAAGGCCATTCATACAGACTGTTATGCCTTGAAGATACAGGTTGCTTTGCATAAGAGGATGTTGTCTCCATCCCACATGTCAGGTTGTTGACATGTGAAGTGGTCTACAGTGGTTTGCACTTCTGTGTGATCGCTGGGTTTCGTATCGTTTGTCACTCTTTCATTCTCTGTGAATTCAGCGCAGAGCAGTGTTTGATGTTTCTCATTCTTAGCAGCACAATGACTACATAACTAGATCATGTAATTACCTCCCTCTTATACATATGTAGCCTTAGCGGAGGGGTTTCATATGGAGATGCTGATTTTTGTGTGCATCAGTGACAGCGAAATTGTGGGTCTATATAAAATAATTTAGTGAGTGTTGGATTTGTCACGGTGTGATCAAACTCCTCTCCCAGCACTGATACTCTGTGTTATGAATACTGAAAATCTTCGGAAGTGCGTGATCTAGTTTTGCAGTCCGGGTCAAGAGACCCTAGCAGCTATGAAAAGTCTATGATGACCTAAACCGTATTCATCATCATAATCAGCTTACAGTCAACACCATGGACACGACAGTTTAAACACTGGGTTAATATATATCCTGAACTGCAGTCTCTGGGATTTGGTAATTGCATAGTTTCACACTGATTTGAAATCGTTCAGCACTATAGATAACATAGATATGCAGCACTGCTACAACGCAGGGATGATACTGAATGTAATTTAGGACTGAAACCAAAATGTGTGTTACAGCAGACCAGAGTAACAACTTCTAATTCCTTTGCTGTCCAAACCTATAGTTCAAAAACCAAAAGATGTTCAGTTTACTGACACATAAGACTAAATAGAGGAGTACATTCTGTTTTTTCACATCAAAAATCAAAGTAGCTTTTTCTGTCAACTGGCTAATCAGTTTATCATCACAGTGTTAACATGATTTAATGCTCAGCAGGCCAGATTTTGCAGTGGGATGTTGTTTTCTTAGGAATGCAATATAATATTGATTTGTTGTATTAAACGCAGATCAGATATGCATGATTTAAGTGTATGATCCGACCAAACAGCATGTGACAGTTGGTGGGCCAGTTACTACCACCATTTTATCTCAGTGAAGAGAACTCATCACACCCTTAAGGCTTGCAACATGTCAAGCATCTTGAAAAAGGCGAGCACTGCCCGGCGCCTGATGATTGTGCTCTTCCACCAAGAAAAGATCAAAGTAGCTGAGTGCTGTGTAGGCTATTATGCACAGAAATTCTGCAAACCATGTGCCAGTGGGACACAGATAAGCAAGCAAAGAAACAAAGGGCAGGATACAGTCTTTGTGAATGAGGCCAACTTTAAAGATCTTCCGAAGCCTTTTTTAAAATGCCTCACAGAGCCTTGATGTTTTAGTAATCATAGGAAGTCAAGCTTAACCAAAAGTGGCAAAACAGTTAGGAATACATTAAAGTAGCACTACACACAGAGACTATTTAGAAAAGTCTAAACTTAGAGCCAAATTCCTTCCTTATATTGTACATAAATGATCGTCATGAGAGTACAACGGCCTTGTGGAGGATTATCTGACTCTTTGAATTCATCCTCTGCGCTATGTTAGACCCAGTAAAACAAAACTATTATCTCTGCAGCTAATCAGATATTGCACCTAATTATTGTCTCTGCACTGTATCTCCGGCCCACTTCTTGTGTCATCATCGCCCAGTGATCACTTGTGCGAAGTAGGTCTTAATTAGAACTTGTTGGGAGTTTGCAGGAGTGAGCCCTCAGCAGATGGACTTTACACCTGAGGGAGTGGGAAAAGGTATGCCTTTTTCAATCCCTTCAAGCCGTGTCCCCGGGCTGCCATCAATAGAAATTTTATCAGCATGGTCTCGACAGCCCTGCCACTGAGTACACATAATTTTCTGGCCGACACAGCCATTGAAAGATGCCTTGTTGAAGGTGACTCCACCTCTGCTGAAAAGCTGGGTGCGATGGCAGACACTATCTGCCAGGCAGGATTTAGACTGAATCAGTGATTTGCCTTTTTTTTTTTTAACCTCTCAGTGGGGTTTTTCCTGCCCCAGGAAAGGTGCTGCTATTCAACCTTGTGTTAACAGTTTCAGAGTGCAAAAAATAACCAGTGTTTTTTTATTCAGGGTAGCACTAGCATTTGATAGAGTATTTACAGGCTGAACCATGGTATCCATGTCTCCCACGCACTTCTAAAAACGGCACTTGGAGAGAGAAAAAAGATCCACTGGGGAAAAGGTTCACCAGCTACAGTTCACTAAGTTTCAAGCTGCAGTGGGTGGTTTTCTCTGGTGTGTCCAAACAGGCACAGCAAGAGGTTAGAATGAGACTTTGTGAACACATACTTCAGGACTGCATCTCGACAACATACTTCTTTCATTGACATTCTCTTTTTGACACTTGTTGCATGGACTCCAGGAAGACAAAGGAAATACATCTCATTTCTAAAAGTTCTTTCAAACAAGATTATACAATAAATACTAAATATGTTTGTTTTCATGTTACTGCCTAACTTTAAGACTAGTAATGCAGATTTATCCTCAGCAGATCTGACCTATTTTCTTTTTTTATATATATATATTTAAAGTTACTGATTTTGGCAGTGATGAGCTGAACACTGTCTGAGATTCTCTATACCTGCAAGAATACAATACTATTCATTTTTCAACTGAAACAAAGGTGTAAACTGGAGGGAGGCAACAAAGAACTGACCAAAATCTAATCGGACCAAGTTAGTTGCCGAGTACAATTGTCAATTAGTTGGTGATGTCATCTAATCCTAACCCTAAGGGAAAGAGGTTTTTTTGTTGGTTTTTTTTTCAGATTTATTTTTGGCCTTTTTATGCCTTTATTAGATAGGACAGTGGATAGAGTCGGAAACGGGAGAGAGTGGAGAAGGACATGCAGTAAATGCCCGAGGTCTGATTCGAACCCGGGACAGCCGCTACGCCTCTGCACTTGGGTCACGCGACATAACCATTAGGCTAACAGGGCGCACAGGGAAAGAGTTTTTTTAAACTACAGTTATACTGGGGCAGCTGGGGTTGGAAAGCTCAACTGTGACGTCCAACATTTGCAGGTCATCTGAGCCAATAATGTGATAACTTACGGAGGATGTGGTGCTCACTGGCTGCTCTTTGTCGACCAGAGACAGAGACGATATGACCCTTCACTTATCTGTCTGTCAATGGCCCGTGCTAGTCAAAAACAACACTTGGTCACAGTGCTGTCATCAGACCGTCACAACATCTATCAGTTAGGGTGCACATGAGAGCACACAGAACGTGTTCCAGTCATCAGGTTTACCAACTGTTCAACATAATAACACTGGGTATTGAAAACTGCAGTGTTGTAGCAGCAATCAGTATAAATCATAAAAAACCACAAATGTTAAGAACACAACAGGCATCTTAATAGTCATCATTGTTAGTTAGCACTCGCCAAAAAACAACCTCAAGCTAATAGCTCAAAGGGAGACATTAAGAGAGTCTGTCAAATGAGTCGTTAGTTGCAGCCCTGGTAACTGGACACATACCTTACATACTAATTCATTATTTCACTTGATCCCGACACATTTGCTATTAAGTCGAGCAATGTACCTTGCTCCAGGAAGTATTCAGCCCCATTCACTTTTTGTACACTTAATATGTTGTTATGTTTCACATTTAATGTTTGATTGAAAAAAAAATTCCCATCACTCTGCATCCAATAACCCATCATGGCAAAGTGAAAACATGTTGAGATTCTTGCAAATCTATTAAAAATCACAAACTGAAATTCCTCATTTAAAAAAGTATTCAGACCTTAATTAAACAAGGTGTCAAAGCCCATTTGCCAGCTATTTATCCCACTCTTCCTGGCAGATCCTGTCAAGCTTCGTCAGACTGGAAGGGAAGTGTCTGTAAACTGCCATCTTCAGGACTTTCCACAGATGTTATATATGGGGTTGGCTGAGCAAGGATAGACTTGTCCTGAAGCTACTCCAGTGCTGTCTTCTCTGTCTCCTTTGGTTCACGGTCAATGCTGAAAGGTGACCCATTGCTTCAGTCACAGGTCACTGCACTGTGGAGAAGATTTATCTCCAGGACCGCTATGTGTATTAATCCTTCCTTTACCTCTGACCTCCTTCTATGTGCCACTGAGAAACACTCTTGTGCTGCCACCACCATGCTTCACTGTAGGAGTGCTATTAGCCAGCTGATGAGCAGTGCCTTCTACTCAGAGTGGCTTCCATCTATCTGCTCGGTCATGCCTAACATCTAAAGCTCTGTGGGCGTCATTCTTGGGCTCTTTTTGATTGGCTATTCAGTTTGGCTGAGGTGCATACTCCAGGAAAAAATTTATCACGTTTCAAAGTTTAACTTGAGTCAATATTAATAATTATTGAGAATAACCAAAGAAACTGTCTTTTGATGACTACTATGAACACATCTTACCATTAGATTAATGCAACTCAAACACTGCAGTCTAGATTAGCTGATAAGTGAAGCAGCCTATACTATATTCACCCTGCTGTCAGTGGTGATGCCCTCCACCTTGTTTTCACTCAGACCTTGTGGTCCTCTGGAAGCTGTTCACCATTCAACCATTCACCATCTATGAAATGAACAGTCAAGCTGATACACGGCTCACATGTGCAACTTGACCACATGTTAGAGGTTGTGGCCAAGTAGCAGACTGATAACGGCTCCTTTTCTGTGAAACCGCTGTCTTTCAAATGTGCTTGTGGTCTGGAACAACACAGCGGTGGTCAACCATGCTAAGGGGCTTCCTGAAGCAATACTTTTCAATCATGCTGAGTGGTAGCATGCTACATTGCTACTGCTGTGGGTTATGTCCTTGTACTGTTCGGATGTTTTGCATTACAATATTGTTGCTGAGCACTTCTCCATTGTGGACTGCCTGCAGACTGTTTCTTGAGATGTAGCAGATGTAGGTGTGATTAGGGATGTCAAAATTTAAACAGTTTTCTTCGCTGAGAGTCTGATTTATTGTTGAAATGCATGAAATACCAGGGACATTTTTACATATGTTGATAAAATCCTTTTAAACCACAAAATCTTCTCATTTACTTTAGGAAGTTGAAGAACAGAATAAAGTGAGCACTAAATTGAATAATAAAAATATAATGACTCAGTTTAAAATCACTATTCGATGACTGGCTTGTCAAAAACGAGCTGCAGCCTTCCACAGTAAATAACCTGTAACATCATTGATCTCTCAGCTGGAGCAGACGTCCACAAATACTGTCGCAGCAAATTTATGTTGTTGGAAGCATGTAGTCCTGCTGATCCTAAACGTTAGCAGCATTTCTTCTGACAGACACACAGCTCCTTTTGGAGCATTCCAACACTGTAAAATCTACATTGAAGTAAATACACTCAACTTACAAACAACCCTGTTGGGATCAAGTTAAATAATGGATGAGTATGAAGTGTACTGGTAAGGACTGTTTTGATTCAGGGTGAGTACTGTAGCATGGTTAAACAGGCTGCTGGACTAAATTATTAAAGACCGAAGGATCAATAAGCTCCACCATGATCACTTCTGCTATCAGCACTAGAGAAATTAAGAAAATGGATTTCCTGTTTATTGTTAAATTATAAACTAAAACCTTATATTATGAATTCTAAAAATGTTATCTTGCATATTTTATCCCACCAACTCTGTTCCTAATTCATCAGTGATGGTTTTTGATGAGATTTTCCCAAAACAGAAAAGGTCTCTCTCGATGATGGGAGGGGCGGGGCCAGCTCTCTCTGTCAC
>OMNN01027305.1:0-10382 GCA_900302755.1 Chromis chromis
CTCACATGTTAAATATTTTCACTCATACTTTAGTAAAACATGTTGTACTTTTTACCCAAAATGCATGTATCTGTATATCCAGATCCTTTTCAGTCTTTGTTCTTCCTTCCTTTTAGTTTATTTTCCCCCTCCTCTAATTATTCTTCAACTGACCTGGTAAAAAGAATGAAAATCCCATTAAACTTAGGACATAAAGTATCCATCATATGTGGAAGTTATCCTATTCATTGTGAAGTGAAGCTAATAAATTAGCCTAAAAAAAATAAGTGTCAACTATTTTCATGATTGATTTATCACTTATTTTTTCAAGCAAAGCTGCAGAAACTTCTCTACGCTGTCCAAATGGCAGCACTTGCTACTTATCTGTTTCATACCATTGCAGACTAAACATGTTGTGGGTTGTGGTGTTGCTCAAACACATCTAATGAATCTTTTGCAGTTATCTATTTAGAATGACAAAGCAGTTATCAGTTATGAAGCTTTCAGACGGGGCGCCCCGATAGCCTAATGGTTATGTTGCATGACCCACATGCAGAGACGTAGCGGCTGTCCCAGGTTCGAGTCCGACCTCGGGCATTTACCGCATGTCCTTCCCCACTCTTTCCCATTTCTGACTCTATCCACTGTACTGGCGAAAAAAGCCACACACAAAAATAAGCTTTCAGACACTACAGTTTGCCGCTTTGTCAAATTATCACCCCAATAGCTTTACAGCACTTTTGATACAGAATATTTCATTGATGTAGTGAAGTAAAGTTGCAGGAAGTTTTGAAAGCAACCTTTGTAAGTCCCACAAACCAGTAAGTGTAGCAGTCATATTCTTTACATTCATATTAACATTTGGATGCACGGCAGCTTCTTTACCACTAAAAATGCAGTATCGTCTTCAATGCCGTGCTGCAACTTTAAACGATTTCAGAACTTTGTCTGGCAATAAAACACGCCGCAGTTCATTTACTTCACAAAGCATTGCGAGGTCTCATCCTGAAGTGCAGCAGGTTTGAAAACAGAACGATCAAAACTGTGTGGCTGGCTGAGAATCACACGAGTAAACGAGAACAGCTGCAGTAGACAGAAGAAAAAGGTAAGAGAAGAGGAAGAGGAGGAGGAGTGGTAGCCTCAGACAGCCAGAAGGAGAGCAGGACTGAACGATGACACCTCAGTGAACAGACCATACATCATATCACATCACAGCCCCCAAAACTCACTCAGAGTACAGGAGACATGAAAACATCTTTGAACCAAACATTTCAGCATGGCAGACACAGCCTCCTCTTCCCAACAAACACACATAGACCCATACAGCCTGCTGGTTGCTGATGTCTGGCTACAGTCTAGTACAGTAATTTTCAGTCTGACAGGGGCAAAGTGCCCAGGAGGAGGGCATTGTTCTACTCTTTGACGCGCAGACACACATAGCTGGGCTGATGTTGACGGGTTTGGGTGAAAAACGACAACTGGATTGACGTAAGCTGGGAATCGAGCGCTTAAAGTGACTCCCATGGTGCTCGGCAATCTCTAAAGTTAATGACAGCAGTCGACATTTGAAGAAAAAAAAAAAAAAGTGTGAACCTTTGAGGTGGCGCTCTGAAATGAAATCTGGTGTCAGTTCACAATTAACGAGATGAATAATTGATTCGTCTCTTGTTCTACATCAAATGAACTTGAGCGCCCTTCATTTCGCTGCAGACCTTCACTCCAATATGAAAAAACAATCTTTACAGAGTGTGGGGCCGTTATACAAATTGGAATATTGCTGTTGTAAAGATGAGAAACACAGCGAGGAGTGAAACAGTTAATGCTGCAGGCTGCTTAATTTTCTTTCCCCAGCAGAATATCACCTTTCGGCCCATATATTGGGGAGGAAATATTACCACAGACCAGCGAAAAATCACACAGGTATTAAAACACCCACACTGTAAAAGCAGAGCTTGATCTTTAGTACAGATCAAGCTTCAGTGGATTGGTGCCGACTGAGAGCAGCCAATGAAAGCAGCAGAGAGAAAACTGTAAGTACAAAGAGTGTGGTCTAAACCCTGAATTATCTGAAGGAGATATTTGGGAGTTATACCTTTTGTGTTCAACCGTCATTGCAGATGACGCAATTATAGAACAAGGGTGTCGTTATCTATCTGTGGGACTAGATGTGTTAAAGTTGAGTTAACGCTAATCAAAGTTCACTAAAGGCACGGGTAAAGTTTGCCATATGTTCTTGTGTAACGCCACTTGAATTTGCATTGTATGCTATTATATTGAAGCCTATAACTGATTTAAAGTGTAGTAATACAGCTGAGTATATATTAGTGTTGCACATTTACATCCAAATGCTGTTTGTGTGAGTCTATTATGTTAAACTTCTCTACATAGTCCGTTTGTTTCCATCTTGAATCCTAGATATCCTCAGGACCAAAGGATATATATGCATAAATGTTGATATAGGAGTGGCAGTGAAATGCATTTCTTTATAGGCACATTATACATACCCACTTTTATTAGAAACACCTGCAGTCTATTGCAATTTAATACAACAGCGCTGCCGTATTTTCTGTCTTTACAAAGTGCAGAATGTTCTTTATCAACAATATAATTGGATGGGATTTAATTATTGCGGTGACGGTTAAGGGTGCTTTTGTACCAGACTGCATTATATTGAGGTGTTCCTATTTCATGACAAATTCTTGTTTACATACCAGAGCAAGTCAGAAAATTAGTGTGATCTAAAAGCTAAAACATAGAAGTCAGTCTACAGTATAGGCATCATAAAAGTTTACCTTATGGCACAGAAGTTGTGTTTGGTTGCATACACTGTACAGATAATAAACTAAGTGCTTATAGTCATGACAGTGCATCAGTCCACATGTATCTAGCCACACTCTGAGGGAACACTGATATTTAACTGCCCCCTGGTGGCTCAAACTGCACTGTACAGCAGAGATGGACAGTGGTGGAGAGCAGCAGTTTGTCATTTCACACTTCACAGCTGCTCATCTCACTGGTTTGAACAATAATTGAGGAGGCAGTTATAATAACCAGACAGGTCAACTCTCAGGAGGTATATAAGGGTTTCTTTTGGGGTGGTCTGATCCCTTAGTCTCCAACTGGTACAGCGAGTGTTCAAGTTCTAGTGTTCTGTGCTGCAGATGTGGGACAAAGTCCAATAGACCACTTTCAAAACCCTTCTGCAAAGTTAGAAAGGTTTTAACCTTACCAACATGCCCAGATGGTGTGTTTTAGTATGTCAGAAGACCTCACGAGGAAAATAAAGTGATCATGGCTGTGCATCTCCACATTGGAACTGCACTTTAACATCTGGGGAGAAGGGGAGAAAAAACAGATTTGGACAGCCAGGGTTTCTTACATCATAAAATTCAACTTGTGTCATGAAGCCTTGCATGTCATTGCTCTTCGTTAAAATCAGTGTCCAGTTGGACCATGTAGTTTTACAGAGTTTGAGCAGAGTCAAAGGCAAGTATAAGACGAGTTCCATCCTGCATTGTGCAGCAGGGGGTTGGATAGAAATTATATAGAGAAAGTGGTGGCGCAACAGGTTAAGCCCCTGACTACTGATCAGAAGGTCAGGGTATCGAACCCCACTGTGGCCACTGTTGGGCCCTTGAGCAAGGCCCTTAACCCCTGACTGCTCCCCGGGTGCTACACCGCAGCAGCCCACTGCTCCCGCTATGTATAGTAGGATGGGTAAAATGCAGAAAATTAATTTCCCCAAGGGGATTCATAAAGGTTAAATTATTATTATAGGCAGGGACCAATTTGTGTGTTCATAGATCCATCCATCCATACTAGGAAGCAAAACTAGTTACAGTTCTAAACCCTTTTAAGGCACAAGAGAGAATATTCCAAATGTCATTTTGATCACCACAAATGAAACAAAAAATTGATGGTAGATAAAGCTTTTGTCTTTTTACATTATTCGATAAGTATTTGTTTTGACCTTTAAACCAAAAAAAGAAAAGAAGAGTGGTTTCAAACTTAAAACTCATTTTATTTAGTGATATGACCACAACACAAACTGCATTACTGCTTCTATATGATCCATTCACATTTGACCGATAGTCAATCTGATTAATAAGGTCAGCACTGATCTACAGGCAACACTTCTGTATCTTACTTAGTTACTGTTTCTGAATGAAAAATGACAAACTCTAGTACACTGACTTGTTTTCATATCACACAAACCTGCTGAAACTACATGTACATCAATATTTGAGGGTCTAAGGTCAAGTAGTTATTTCAGTGTCAGCATGGTTGCAGCAAACTATATTGTGCGTAGCTGCATCAGGCTGTGGGCGACCAGCAGGACCTCAAAGGTTCATTTTGATGATTTATTTTTTTTTTGCTACCTTACAGAGAGAACCTTGCAGACATTTGTTTGAATATATTGTTGCTCTCGTTATTACTCGGCTCCGAGCAGATCACCATATGGATTTCATGTCATAGCACCCTGCCAACTAAATTCACCCATAATCGAGCCTGCTGGCTGACAAAACCACAGAGAGCATGCAGATATTTAAGATGAGCTGTGGCCTCTGATGATGCAAGGCAATCCCTAAAAGTGTAATCCCTTCAGAGGAATCACTGCAGACACTGTCACCTCTGCAAAACAGCCTCAGTAAAAGCCATTAGTGTGATCTAGCCGACTGCTCTGACTCAAAGGATTTTAGAAATAGTGTATTTGATAGAGCTTGTGCATATTGATTACAGTATGTGAATGGACCATTTGGTTTTTTCAGCTGTCATGACAGTGAAGACAAAATTTGAGGATAAAGGCAGCAAAACTAGACTTCCTCCCATCTTGCTCTCCAGCAATAAGCCCACAATACAGCTGTAGGCTTCAACATCTTGTCTTCAAGGTTGTTCTCATCACATCCGACACTCCTCTGGTCCAACTCCCCACTAGAGGAGGAGAGAGAGAAAAAAAGACGGTCTTTCTTCAGAGATCCACAGGACAAGACTGAGCAGATGAGAAAACTGGCAGGCAAAACAAGTACAGCTCAATACTCAGATATTCTGTCAGTGTTTTGTTCCATTCCATGTTAAAGACACCTCTTTGCAACCAAAATAAAAAAAAAAATGCATCCAATTCACGAGTAAAATATGATCTCACCTGTGCAAGAACCTGCATGCAGGTGTTCATGTCCCCAGGGACAGCTCAGTAGGAAGCAGGTATAGCCTATAAAGACAAAGATTTGTCACTGAAATCCACAAAAAAAAGAAAAAGAAATGTCTGATTGTAATATTGACAGTACATATAACCTCCTGTTGTCATTGCTCATTATTCACCAGAACCACAATCTGATCTTAAATCAGAAAGAAAAACAAAACTTAAACCATGACTGGTTAGCTCATCATCAAGCTCTGCAGAAGCCTGATAACGATCCTGATCATTTGAATCAGGTGTGTTGGAAGAGGGAAACATCTAAAACATGCAGGATAGTGGCCCTCGAGGACCAGGGTTTGACACCCCTGTTCTAGTGTGACACCAAGTCACCACATCAGTTTCAGTGTATAACCAAAACGGATGCCTAAAAGCTCTGCATCCTCATGCATCACTTTTCCTGAATCTCAGCTCTGCAGTTCTTAAATCTGAATTTCTGCGCCGACAGCCAACACGAGATTTTAGAACCTTATCAGATCGTTTACTACAAGCACACATACTGGAAATGTGTCTTCCAGCAATAGGTAGGGTCATTTCAGGTCCTTCTGCAGCAGCTCAGGGATCAATGACAAGCAATATATCCAACAGGTGAATGTCCTGGCTGAACTTCAGTGTGACCTGCGACTGTGCCAGCTGCTGGTGGTGCTGGGCTGGCAGGGTTTTCTGGGCACTCGGCTGCCTGCAGGGACAAGGGAGGAGGCGGGGAGAAGACAGAAAGAGGACAGGAGTAATTTAAAAGCAGAGTCAATGATTAAGTTCGGGAGATAATCAGGACAAAATAAATGGAAAACATAGCAGGAAAACTGCTGCCATGGACAGTTTTGGTTGTCCACAAAAACCCAAGAGTCCAACAATCAAGTGGGCCACTGATCACAGCCAGACAAAGTTTTAACTGGGTCATTAGTGACCAACAGAGCAACTGCCTGCGTGAGGAAGCCGTTGAATTATAAATAGAAAGCTACTAAGTTATTAACACAGCAAGGAATAAAATTAATGTGGCGGACAGATAGCGTAGTCTGTGCTGACTCAATGAAAATGCCTTCAGACTGTATATCACTGCTGCCAGGAGGACGACTGAGCAGCTCTGCCTTTACACCGACTGTTCTGAATCAAACCTCTAGCCTGTTTAACATTAAATAAATGAATGCAACAAGTCGTTACATGCAGGGTTAAAAAAAATTACTGCTGTCCACTTCTAAATGATTGTTCCACTTAAAATTTGATTGCTTTTAATTCCCATTTCATCTCAAGTTTTTGCATCTTGGGACTTCAGTGGCCTTAAAATGTGTGTCCAGAGCAGATGCATTAACCTTTTGATTTACTAGAATGAACAAGGTGGCATCTGTACACAACTTTCTTTAACAGTTTATGGACAACAATGGATAATGCTCAAATGTAAACAATCAAAGCTCTGTGACACAGGAATAAAAAAAAAAATAGACTTTGCATCATTATAGGACAGATTCATTGTTGGTTTTGGCCTTTTCATTCGATTAGTTGTCTATGAAAGAATAGAAACAGAGTTAAAATAAAAGGTGTGGACCGTTTGCATTTCTTTGAACCATTCACCACCTTGGGAGATGTTAAAGTGACAATGCTACTGCAAAACAGTGGACAGGGAATGTTTTTGGTGGAACATTTGTACACAAGGAGGCAAATGCTGTCATTAAATTGGCTAATTCACTGAAAAACACAACACGCATTAGTAAAATCCTCTGCAAAATATTCCATCTTCAGCATGTAGGTTGCTGCTTGGAGGTGGTTGTTATGTCCATAACTAAGAATTAGAAAATGGTAACAGATGGAGAAAGGAAAGGAGAAAGTTGCATTAAGTGTGTCTACATCTGGTGAATTACACTATAAATAACCCACAAAAGAGGAGAAGCCGTGAAATTTGTAGAACAAATGTACACAATATTCTTCTGAAAGGGGGAATGGGTGAGTCAGATGGCCCCTGTGCACACTGTGTGTCCTCAGGTTGGATCGGATTGAGGTGCTGATGCCACTGCAGCAGACACCCCAACTGATTAGTGCAACTCATCACTCTCACACCCAGCTCCCCTTTGAGCCGACTTTCAAGATATAAAGGAGACTGCCGGGGTTGTGTTTACCTCGTGTTCAGATCAGCAGGTGGTTCATCTATTAGGTATCATCCGCCATGATTTCTAATCCAGGTCTTCAATCCCACTGCTGTGAGGCGAAAATAGAAATTAGCAGGTTAGCTATAAATACAAGCAAACAACGTGGCCAAACTTAATGAGGCCACAAAGCAGGAAACACTCAAACTTTGAAAGCTAAACTAGCCTATGTGCCATTAAAATAACCTGGACTATTTATTTTCAGTGTTGCGAACAGTAACATTGGTTTAAAAGTAAAAACTAAAATTACCAAACCGAGTTAGCATTACTTCTCGCTATTTAGCCAGTTAGCATGTAGCATTTGCTTCAGTTTCTGAAAAGTGAAACACTGAAAACACTAAAATACTGAATAAAAACTTAAAACATTTATAGTCTAACTCATCAGGTGTAGATTTCGAGTACAAGTCTGTTCCGTAGCACATTTCGAGGAGTGACAAATATCTCCACTTCATTTAAAAAAAATATACATGCCATTTGTGCTCACCAGGTATCAGGTTTGTGTCCTTCCTCCCACTGAAAGCCAAGGTTTTGCTGGTAAGACACATTTTGGTGGTCATGTTCATAATGGCTCAAACATCTTGCAGAACACAAATGCTCCCGTCTTTAGGCTGACAAAGGACGAAAGCAGAATAAAAACAGCTGCAGGTCAGAAAGTGACAAGAGAAACCCTTTGAGCATTCACCCACTATGTTTTCTGTCAGCTGGGGAGGCGACTCAGATGGCCCCTGTGCACATATGGGTGTCACCACGGCTCGTCAGGGCAGGCTCGCTGTGCCACTGCAATCAGCAACCTGCCTTATAGTGCAACTCATCATTGTCAAACTCCCCTAGCAGCTCTTTGAAACACGATGTGGTATATCAGAACATCTTGGATGGTCAGGACATTTCAATTTATGTATTCACAAATCCACCGCACTCGTGTGTGTGTGTGTGTGTGTTTCTACTACAAAACTGAAAATTACACAAACAGGATCATATCAAGATGAAACTTTATGAACAGAAAAGACAAGATCAGCATTGTTCTTTGCAACTTACCGATACATTTGTGGTGTAAGATGGATTTTTGAGAGGAGATGTGTAAACCCCTGGGAAAAGGAATGAGAAAACACCAGTAAACCAGTGTATGATTGTGTTACACTCACTGTTTCTCAGTTCAAATTTCTGGCCACTCAGCCAATTGAAACAATATTCGCAGTGCTTGCTTTGCTATATGACTGAATGTTCTACACAACTGGTCTGAGGCTCAAGGATTTTGCTTGACAAGTCAGCATAGCTCAGCACTTGGCACCAAAAGTTAGTGACCTATGGAAAACGTACCAACTCCAGAGCAGATTAAAAAAAAAAAAAAAAACAGGTCAAGTCCCTAACATCCTGAGATGGATATCTACCAATACTTTCAATGTGGAGGGGTTAAAAAAACACACGCTGATTTAGTCCAACCGGTTCATCTAACGGTGAGAAGCTGTACTGGCAGGCATACCTAAAAAGCTCAGCTGACCAGATGGTCACAATGTTTGGATGGTTAATAAGACAAATGTGTTTTTGTCAAACCTAATGGCTCCATAACAAACTGACACTAATGACAAATTGATTAAATTAAGGTACATGACAGATAGTTTAACCATTTGTGGCAGATGTTATGTTTCATGGAAAACAGGGAGAAAATAATTCTCCTGTCGTTGTACAGACAGCAGCACACACAGAAACACACGAGGGAGGAAAGAGCTCACCTTTAGATCACTGAGCTGAAAATACAGCTTGAGAAACTTCACAGCACTGCATTCCTTGGCTTCTAGATGCTAGACTTACCAAAAAACAGTGGGAGAAATGAAACAAAGTATTATTACACACAAGAAAAAATACTCCACATCTATAAACAGCAGACATTGTATTATAGTTTTCATCAGAATCGTATGTACCATAATTGATAGAACAAATATACACAATGTTTTTCTGAAAGGGGGAATGGGTGAGTCAGATGGCCCCTGTGCACACTGTGTGTCCTCAGGTTGGATCGGATTGAGGTGCTGATGCCACTGCAGCAGACACCCCAACTGATTAGTGCAACTCATCACTCTCACACCCAGCTCCCCTTTGAGCCGACTTTAAGATATAAAGGAGACTGCCGGGGTTGTGTTTACCTCGTGTTCAGACCAGCAGGTGGTTCATCTATTAGGTATCACCCGCCATGATTTGTAATCCGGGTCTTCAATCCCACTGCTGTGAGGCGAAAATAAAAATTAGCAGGTTAGCTATAAACACAAGCAGACAACGTGGCCAAATTTAATAAGGCCACAAAGCAGGAAACACTCAAACTTTGAAAGCTAAACTAGCCTATGTGCCAATAAATAAACAGGACTGTTTATTTTCAACGTTGCGCACAACAGTAACGTTGGTTTAAAAGTAAAAACTTAAAATAACCAAACCGAGTTAGCTTAACTACTAGCTATTTAGCTAAGCTAGCGTGTAGCATTCGCTTCCATTCCTGAAAAGTGACACACCGTAAATCCTAAAAACAAACCAAAAGCAATAAAAAAAACACCGGATAAAACACTTACAAACACGTGTCGGTTTCCAGGTTAACTCTTCCATTGTGCTTTCTTGCTCGTCGTAGTCGTTCCTGTAGCAAAACTAGAGACAGTCGTCTCGTTTTAAACAAGCGCTTTTGTAAAGCTAATCTCTGATTGGCTCAAACACCGGAACTGTGATAAGCGCTGATTGGACAATTGAAATGTTTTTCCTCCTGACCAACCAATGAGAAGTTGAATACCTGTCACATGAAAACGCTCACTTTACAGTGTAGACACTTGGTTGAGAGAAATTTAAATTAATAACATTTAATAATTACATTTTAAAATTAGTTCCTTGCTTTTTCTACATTAATTTACGTCTTACTTTGATTTTAAGCTTAATTTTAATTTATTAGAGATTTCTTACTCCCTGTCATCATGATAAAGCACTATTTTCTATGTACTTGCTACAACTGATCAAATCCCACTAAGGCTGTTAAATTCATGATCCTCAACTGCTGTATATACTGTATTTTACATATCTGTTGATTTTTTATTCCA